>PPHU02000020.1:0-258399 GCA_003705185.2 Ambrosiozyma ambrosiae
ATTGATTTGATGGAACGTAATCATTTCCTGAACCTCTCTGAGCCATCAAAGCATCATAAATTAAATCTTCATAGGTATCATTCTGACAGTAATGCCAGTTGTTTATTAAACTTCCAAAGGCTTCTCCAGCTTCCCACCAATAGTATGGATTCTTAAACATACCAACGGTACCACCATAGTCAGTCCCCTGGTAATAATCGAACACACCCTTGACAATCAAGGATGTTGCAGCACAAACTGAATCTTTATCACCTGTCGAAAGTTCTAAAGCGGCTGTTAACGATAAGAACAATAAATGTATATAAATAAGTGAAAATGATATTATAAAACAGTAATTCATGATATAATATAATTGTATGTGTTTTTCTTGTAAGTGAATGTGTATTTAATTAGAAATTTTAGCCAAGCCAGTCCGGCACTTCTAATTTTATATTGTGTGTTGATATACCTAATTGTTTATTGGAGAAGGAAAATCAAACTAAAGTTCTTGGTGTTTTTGAATGTACAACACGAAAAGAGAATCACACGTAAAAAAAAAGACAAAATCTTTTGACAAAAAGTTATTATTGACACAAAAATCAAGTTGAATTTAGGTGCTGGATTTTGTGAAGAATAAATAAGGCGGGTTTACTATTATATTTCTCAGCTTCTGATTCGTCTAGATCAGTTCCAGTACTGAATGTGGAAAAATAAAATTAAGGGCTTTATTTTGGAAGTGCGGCGAGAGGGCGAAGTGGTAAAACCCTTTTATTTTAAATAATGTTGTTTACGGAATATAAATTTAGAAACAGTGTGGTGTAGAGTTTACAATTAAGGAATAAACTCAAATAACTAATATCTATAAGTGATAAATGATAAACAAAACATTGCAAAACTAAATTCGGTGGATCAATTTAATTTGACATGTTTAAATTTAGGGATTTTCAACAATATTACCATGACTTTCATTATTCTTATACTTTTTATAATTGAAATGTCCGTGGAATTGGTATTCTCAATCTGTAGTAAAGCTAAATCAACAAAGCTAATATAATGTTTTATAACAGTAGTAGGTTTAATTATATTATATGTGTCTTATAACAATTTATTGGTTTTATCTTATTTAGGTTGAATAAAATTGAAATCATGTACTAGAAGAGCATAAAATTTGGTATACCAAGTCTTAGATAATATCCTTAAACTCAGACGGGAACATCATTACGTTTTATGATATGATTTATCTGTGATTTATATTTGCCTTTGCAATGTTCTTAAACCAACCTTTTTAATTTAGCCATTTGTTGGCTTCATCCTATATCTTCACACCCTTCCAACATTTAGTTATTTTTAGAGATGTAATAGAGAATACAACTACAAAACGATTACGTGGGACTACCCTGACTATTCTCAAATCATTGACTAAACATACATCTCGCATGGTATTTGGTAGAAACCTCCTGCTTATAAATTGAACTTGTTACCGATTATTGGCTTCTGCAAACAGAGGTAGAAATTTGTTTTAGTGTGTATTCTCAAACAGTATGCAGTTTCCTTAACAAATGAACACGATAGTTTAATTAAGATTTTTTTTGGCATAATGATAAATATATAGCAAGCTAGACTAATTATAAAACTGGTATCAATAAAAAATCATTAGTATCTTATTATTTCTCAACCATAAAAGTATACTATCAACTAGTTTATTTTTTGGTGCTGACATTCTGAATAATTCTTTGTCTACCTCTTATGTTGAATCTTTTCTGAGGAACACCTACTAATCCAAGTGGATAATCTTCTCTATAAACAAAGCTTAATAAATGTTTAGGAATTCGAAAGCTGTTCAGGTCTAGTGTTCCAAATCTAAACATAACAGCAACTTCTAAGTTGGCCAATCCATTAGGAAATGTATTTAAAGTTTCCATATTTGTCAGAGACACTCTTATCCTAGAAGTCTTGATATCGTGAACTTCAGAAAAGTCACCAAAAAATTTTTGACAGCATATATCCAGTCTGGTAATGTTTTTTTTATAAAGCTTAATATTGTTAAATTCAGCAGGCTTGGCATCTATTACTAGTTGAAAAATTTTAGGTTTGATATTTGTGATTAATTGGAAGGTTTGCTTGTGATCCTTATGCCATACTTTTAAGGTATTTATTTTTGAAAGTTGGTTTAATTTAATAATATCTGTTGGAAGAATTGGAGAAAGAAGTCCATCTAATATAATTGGAACATTTAACTGAATAAAATTTTGAAATTTATCTTTTTGTAGAAATGTCTTAGAAACATGAAGCACAAATTCAATCTCGACAGCTTCATTTTTTAACTGTTTAACCTCCTTAAACAAGTCAAAGCCTTCATCAACATGCAAAATAACTTTCTTCATTCCAAGAAGAATCACATCCTCTGAGAGTATTTTAGAATCAACTTTGAAACAAATAATTCCCACTACTTTTGCCTTTATATCATCTTCCAATTGAGTTGCAGTTGTGAAATCATATAATATAAGTTCTCGAGAAACGGAAATCAACTCCTTTATAACTTTTGTTTGTAAGAGATATACAGGAACGGTAAATCTTCTAATAACTTTTAAAACATGTTTAATTTTTTCAGAAAGATGATAAAGATCATCATGTTCCTCATCATTATATGTGATAGTTCTAGGTACTCTAAAATATATCTCACAAGTAGCTGGCAAACATGGTGACTTTAAAATAAACACTTTGTCTTTTTCGCCAATCCTAGTTTCAGGAATTGAATATTCAATATCAAATTGGCAATATCTAGTGCATAATTTAATTATATCTATAAATTCTTCCAGCCTTTTCTCTAGTTCAGTTACCTCCTTTAAGCTATAAGCAAGGACAAGTTGCTGTAATTCTAAAGGGAGTTTTGAAATAAGCTTAACATAATTATTCATTTTTTCTTATTGTATATAATGTAATTCAAAAAAACTAGCAATTGAGGAAAAAATAAGTAATTTTGAAAGTCCAAAATGCTATCTGCCATATACTACTAAGCCCAGTTACTCGGAATAGGCAGAAACTTTTAGCTAATCGCACGAACCAGAAAACTTTCCTGTATAACGTTTTTTTACCAATATTGCAATAAACAATAAGTGCATAAGCTTTACTGGAGATATAATTACCGCAAATATAGAAATCATAGACGCTTGAAAGCAAATTTATACATTGAAAAACTTGGAAATAGCAAAGTTAAGTGTGCAGATAATTGATAAAATCAGATGAGTATTTGAAAACTTTCCATATATAACTAGCTTCCTTCAAAGTAGCAATTGGACTAAAATTCAAATTGTATATGATGTTTGAATTAATCAACAACAAGGATAGAGAAATCCAATCAACTTTTATATCTTCAAATATACTTTAAAAGCAGAAGAAAGCCTGGGGAAATGACTGCTATTTTCCAAATGATCCGCACGTCAAAAAAAATGACGGATCAATCAGATTAATGTTATACTCTAATTTTGGCTTTCTAATCCTACGTCAAAAAAGATGATGTTTTTTTCTGTTTCTTCACATAGTCTCGTCCTTAAACTTAACTGTCGAGCAGATATAACATAACTGTAACACTATAAAAAACCAAAATATTACCTTTGCAATTTCTATGTACCCATATATTATATAATAAGTAAAACTTTATATTGTATCTATATGTAGGTACAAAAATAAGCTCACTAAAGTTCAAATTAAGATAGCCATTCTGGAATTAATTATGTTGTTCAATTTATCTTTTCATTGATGGTGTAACTTAACTATGCAGTATTTATAGTTCTATTACAAGAATTAACGTTGATAGTCGTATATTTTGTTGATTTCAACCTGATAAGATCTTCGATGATCTAATCGAACATTCCTGCAACCACAATATTATCAGGTGCATTTAAAATGGTCCGGTGAAGCCCAGACCAAGATCCTACAAAAACAGTTAGATGAAACAAGATGTATAGATTCAATAGAGTTCAAATTATTAATTTATACATATATATATATATAATTAGTTATAGATCCAATTAGTTTAAATTATCTGACTGTTTTTTCTACAATCAGATTGAAAGCTATCAAAACAATGGTTAGTTTTGAATCAATAATCAAATCTCTTGACATTACTGAAGATACTTTTATCATATTCATATTGTAGTTTCAGGTTTACAAAATCAAAATCTAATTTCGCTTGAACCTGAAAGAACAATTTTGTCTTGATTTGTTTTTCTTGGTACTGTTAATACATAAACTAGTTATCTGAATTAACTTTCCCGTCTTATCATCTAAGACTAATGTGGAATTTACCCTATACTATGGTTGTTATAATCATTGAGAATATGATGACTACAATATATACTATCTTAAATGCCCAACCAGGTTCAGACAATCATCTTAGTTTTACTATTTATATATAATGTATATTTGGTACTTATGTTTTTATATTGCTACTGTTATGGGATCTATCATTGCCCTTATTTGATATGTGTCTTAAGGTTTGTCGGGCAGCCTAATGGTTAACATCTTATTATCCTCTTGGTCTTATAATTATTCAAGTTGGGAAAACACTTTATCGAAATCTGTTCCATGTACCAACAAAGAGATGGTTGGCTTTGTTATTTTCAATTACTGGTAGATCCTTTTCATTACTTATAAACCTGAACGTCTGAAATGGCCAATTATTTTATATTTTATCATTAGCTTTGCAACTATGTGTAGTATCTGTGGTTTTACTTCTTTTCTGACAATGATGGGAGTAATGGTGCTATGCTCGATTCCAAAACTAAATTATCTAGGTCTGTCTTTTCTTGAGAAAACTGACACTAGATTATTTCTGAAAGAAAAATCAATTACTTTGCTTTATGAAACTTGAAAAAACAAATATAATCAAATATAGCAAAAAAAAGAGGATATAAATAAATACTAAACTAAAATTAAAAAACTAAAAGGAGGTTGAACTAAATTTAATAGTTTTGAGCAAAAGGACTATTCTCTTTTTCAAGAAGTTTGGCATCTCTTCTGGTGAAATAGTATGCAACACCAGTGGTTATCAACCCGACAGATGCCAAACAGGCAGTATATGTGAAACCAATATAATATTCTGGAGCATCTCTAGTATCCCAAACTAAAATTGGAATCCATGCATTAGTAACATAAGCTAGTGTATTTGTGACAACGACAACAAAATTTCTTTTCATATCATCTTGGAACAGTAATCTATTCACCCAAGAAAATATTTGAGGCTGTCCCCAACTAGTAGGAATACCAATGAAAAAATAAGCAGCCCAATGCAAGCCTCTAGGAATATTCCAAATAGCTAGACAGGAACAACCAAAAATCAAAAAGATGAAATATGATGAAACAATTATATGGTTTAATTTCCCTCCAAGAAAGTCATGTAAATATGCAATAGTTAAAGTAACACCGATAGCAGAACCATAAAGAATAGAAGGGTAAATATTATATTTACTGGAAGGCAATTTTAAGCTTATTTTCATCCATTGAGTGAAAGTAGGCTGACTAATAGCAGTACATGTATTGTTGTAACATAAGAATAAGATTGGGAACACCCAAATATGCCAAGAGTTGAAGAATGACTTAACCTTTGCAAAAGTATATTTCTGTCTGGTATTTAACTGAGCACCTATAGATCTTCTTCTTTCTAAGGCAACTAACTTATCAGTTTCAGTAAAGTACCAAGCATCAGTAGTAGATGGAGTGTTTGGGTCAACAAAAATAGTATATATACCAATTGGTAAAGAAATAATACAATCAAAGACAAACATCCATTTGAATGGTTCTAGAGAAGAATGTTTAAATCTGGTTAACACGGCCTGTTGTAAAGGACCTGAAATCAAACTTGCAGACACACCAGCAACAGCAAAATAAGATGATCTCTTGGATAATTCAGAAGGGCTATACCAGGATCCAACCAAATACTCTAAACCTGGAAAATACCCAGCCTCTGTTAATCCAACCATAAATCTGATAGCATATATACCTTTAATATTGTCTTTCTTACAAGTAGTCATTAAAACAGTTAAAATAGCCCATATAATTTCCAAACCACCCAAGTAATATCTAGCAGATATTCTATGTAAGATTAAATTAGAAGGAATAGCACCAATGATGTACCCAACTGTCCAAAGAGTAGTCATATAATTCAATTGATTTGCCTGCATATCATAATATTCTTTCATACCATTAACATATGCAGTGGTAATATTAGATTGATTTAAATTCTTGATAAAATAACCACACATAGAACTAGATAACAAAAACCAGTCTAATTTAAGCAAAAAACTCTGTTCTTTTGGATGCTTTCCAAAACCATCCCATAGGTACTTAGCAAGTTTATATGTCCATTTTTGTTGTTTAGCGAGATCTTCTTCAGTGGCTTCCACTGTTAAATCAATGTAAGGCTTATCATCAGATGAAGAAGTATCCGAAACAACATCTTCAGCAATTCTGTATTCAATGGATTTTGAACCATATTTATCATCTAATGTATACTCATGGTCAGAATGGTGATGGTTTTTATCATTCTCAAAAGTATATCCTTTAGCCATGTTCGAATTGATGATGCTTATAATAGAAAAATCATATTCCAAAGGACATTCTAAGTCACTTGAAAAGGGAGAAAAACACATTCATTTAAATACTCTAGGATCCCGGCCAAATATTGAAAATTACAGTTAATTAATCAGATTACGAATTTCAACTTACTTGATTTCTAGTTGATCTAAGCAATAATGCTTTTAAAATTTATTGACACCACACTATCTAATCTTAATCACGCATTATAGATTTTGTGAATGTCAGCATTCAGGTGACCATAACTATGTATTTCATCACGTGTTATATTATACATACCATGTTCTGAGTACATTGTTAAAATAACAACGTGCATAAAGTGGAGATTCAGATAACAGAAACTGTGGATTGTGTGGTTGTAAGCAGACAATCACAATTGAAAAAATCCTATATGTTTGAGTTCTCGAATTCTTAGGTTCTTGGGTGTTTTAGTTGTTCTTGGCTCAACATCTTTGAGTTTAAGTGATTGATCTTGGCAAACATGCAATATATATTTTTACTGTATTGTAAAATATAATTGGTTATAATCAATTCCATGGATATAATGATAGTACAAAAAAACAGAAAACTAGAGATTTGAAATTTGACTATAACGAAGTGAGCCATCACAGACCCACCACCAGCCACACCAACCACACAAAGTTGAGTAGATTCACAATAAACATGGTTGAATTCACCACACTTTATTAATTCTCTTGGAATTCTTTGAAATAAAATTGACTGAAGTTTTTATTGGTAATTCATGAGCATTGTAATTGATTTTTTACTAAAATCTACATTTGAAATACCAGAAACCTAAACATTATTCTTATATCACGTGTACATGTCACATGATTATATACTGAATTGATTCTTATGTCCTGACTAGTTGCAATAGAATCGGTCATGGAAGAAAGACCAAACATAAATGCAATGTTTTAAAGGAGGGAAGCGGCAGTAACAAGAAGCTATTTGATTTCAGAAGTTCAATTTAATTTTTTAGTTTATTACAAAAGTCATATCAAAAACTTAATTCCTTTCATCAAGAAAAATATCCCTTAAAGTAAGCAGGCCCTTGTTTTGTGAATATAATACTTTCAGTGAACACTTTGCCCATTGAATTGGAATAATTATCACACTTTGATATCTAGTATTTAAAAGGACTTACTCTAATTCCATTAGTATACAGATCTAACTAACTTTTGAAGGCTTAGTATCTTCAATACTAATCTATAAATTGTTATAGTCATTTCTGATCTATCTAAAGAAATATGAACCATTGAAGGGAGGTAGTGTAATAGTAAAACTAATTTTAGTAAGTATCATGCCGCAATCACACATCGCCATTTCACTGCCTAAGGATTTAGAATTAGTGCCCAATAACTAACTCTATGTATAGCTGGACACCAGAAAGGCCTAATAGTATGAACTTCACACAGTATTTAGAAAATTGGAGTTATTAAGTATAATTAAAAGGAGGAGAACTTGAATATATTTGAAAATATAATGAAAGTAATAAATTTTTACTTAAGTAGATTCATCGTTTACATGTTCCAGCGGAAACTCATGAAATGTCTCTGAGGTGAACTCAAGACGCCTTGTAATACTGAGTTAAGTACCATAGTACCAGCACTACTTTCCTGATTTCTTCAAAGTTGTATAATTCTTTTTAATTATTGATGACTCCAGCAATCTTTTTTTACTACTCTTGTTGCACGAACTTGTATTTCAGATTCAGTTGAATACACAGACTCAGCAAGTTCAGATGTTTGGTAACGATCAGCAGCACTTCTATACTTCTCAACAGAAGACTGTCTACCAATCACAAAATTCATATCATGAATCTCAACAGAAGCAGCAACAGCAACAACAATCACAAGAAATTACACTTATAAGTGGCTTTGGTAGTAACATTAATTATGTGCAACAAACCTCACAAACTCTGAAAAATACAACTCAACCTATCAACTCCCTCCAACAGCAAACAACTGACCACTTGGCACTTGAAGATTTCCAAAATGTTTCTCAGGCTTGTGGTGATAATGTATATGGCTCGTCTTCTGTTAGTTCAGTCCATTATACAGGCTTAAATGCACCATCGAGTCCTTCAAAAAGTATTTGCTCAAACAATTTACTAGCCCCAGTTACATCAAATCCTACTTCATTACTTTTAACCCAGAAGCAGCCACAAACATCTGAATTTCAATATCACTTAGCAAATAGTGATAACAATAGCAGCACTAGTTTGAAAAAAACTGAATTTAATGGCATTAGTCACTCTCAACCTATAGAACGTTTATCTTTATTAAAAGCCTCCCAAGCTAAATTACATAATTTAGAACCACAACCACATGCTCCACAACGGGCACCAAAACCACCACAGAAACCTGAATATGTGTACTTTGAACGACACCCTGAATACTTTTCCAAAGCAGCACAAGATAAGGCAGCGGGAATTAAATTGACTCTGGAAAATTACTATAAAATATCCATTGAACATGCAATTGAAAGAAATCGAAGACGAATCTCATTTGAACAAAAATTTGGTCCTGATTCCTCTTTGGAACGTAGAAACCGAGAATTACATATATTTAGTAGGAATGAATCCCAATTTTTAAGACTACGTAGAACTAGAATAACTTTAGAACACTTCGATACAATTAAAGTTATTGGAAAAGGTGCATTTGGTGAAGTTAGATTAGCACAGAAAAAGGATTCTGGTAAGATCTTTGCTATGAAAACATTATTGAAAAGTGAAATGTACAAAAAAGATCAATTGGCTCATGTGAAAGCTGAAAGAGATGTCATGGCTGGTTCCAATTCTCCTTGGGTTGTCTCTTTATATTATTCTTTCCAGGATCCATTATATTTATACTTGATCATGGAATTTTTACCTGGTGGAGATTTAATGACCATGTTGATCAACTGGCAAATTTTCAGTGAAGATGTTTCAAGATTTTATATGGCTGAGTGTATATTGGCCATTGAGGCGGTTCATAAGTTGGGGTTTATTCATAGAGATATTAAACCTGATAATATCTTGATTGACATGAGAGGACATATTAAATTATCTGATTTTGGTCTATCTACTGGTTTCCATAAAACTCATGATGCCAATTATTATCATAAATTACTAAAAGAAGAACCTTCCACTAACCAAAAGCCAATTATGGCTAGAAACTCTGTGATGGTCGACCCGATCAACTTAACGATATCTACAAGAGAACAAATCCAAACCTGGAGAAAGTCAAGAAGGTTAATGGCATATTCAACTGTTGGAACTCCTGATTATATTGCTCCTGAACTTCTGCTCAATAAAGGTTATGGTAAGGAATGTGATTGGTGGTCGCTTGGAGCGATACTGTTCGAATGTTTGATTGGCTGGCCACCGTTTTGTTCTGAAACTCCATTAGAAACATATAAAAAGATTTTGAATTGGGAAGAAATGTTGTATTTTCCTGATGATATTCATCTAAGTCCAGAAGCGGAGGACTTAATTTTATGTTTGTTAAGCAATGCCGACAATAGAATAGGTACACTTGGTGGAGCAGATGAGATCAAAAGTCATCCTTTCTTTAGAGGTGTTGTCTGGGAAGATATTAGGAATGTTGAGGCTCCATTTAATCCGAAGCTAAGTTTAAAGTCTATAGCTGATACTAGGTTTTTCCCAACTGAGGATTTAGACAGTGTTCCTGATTCTCCTTCTTTGGCTGAAGCTGCTAAGGCTAGAGAAAGAATGAAGAAATGTAGTGGTTCCAAGGATGTTACCAAGGAAGATTTGCCATTTATTGGCTACACATTCAGTAGATTTGAGAATTTGACAAAGAAGAACGCATTATAGCACAACATGAGAAGTATGTCTATTATTACTCTCATGTGGCTACTTTATTAATGGTGCAGGACTGCCTTTCGTTGTTAATAACCACTGGAACGTTTTTTACTCTCCTTTTTCTTTTTCTTTTGACCATACAAGGAGCTAAAAATTCATTTCTATCACTTTCCAACGATATTGTTACTGCTACATCGATACTACTATTATATAACTTATAATTTTTTATTTGTTATATGTATGCGTTCCTAATTTTTTATGCTGTTTATTTTCATTTCGAAATTTTTAATGTATGACACCAAATCTTTTTTTTGCCTTTTCTTCCTTTTCTTTTACTGTCCTGGCTGATGAAAAATATTTCAAATTTGTCTTCTTGTTATAATTATAGCTACTCTTTAAACCTCAATTTTGCTTTACTTTTTATCAGTGTTATAACTATGTTTAATTTTAGTCTCTATTTACATCTATCAATTGGATATCTCTTATCATTCATATTTATTTTTTAATTAGTTGATGTTTTGGTTGCTTTGATAATACAAAATCAATTGTACTTATTAAAGAATAAGTGATTCTCCTAAATTAGGAATATGTGGGATATAATAACACGCTATGAAAGTAAGTGCAAGTGTAATTGTATATGATGTGTATAATGTAGTTAAAAATTCAAAAAAAGAAAACTAAAGATATTAGAGAAAGAAAACACCGAAGCAAATCAAACAAAAGAGGGTGAATGGCTTCATTGCGCAAAAAAAGATACTAAGCATAAGAAATCTAAATAAATACAAACATTTAAATAACATAAAAAAAAGGAACAAAATAAGAATATCTAATTAAAACTTTGTAGACCATTTTTAATCAATGTTGTTTAACTTAGTCCTTTTGGGAAACAGCGGATTCGTGGATCTTGGCATATCTACCAGATGGATCTTCGTCACAACCCCATTCTGCCTTTGGAATCCATCTCATAACAGTAGAAGCGGCTGCTTTTTGAGGGAAAAGTTTGTCAAATTTACATCTGTAAAAGTAAGATTCTTTGGTAGTTGGAATATCAGTACCCCATTCTGGTTTTGGATTAGCAAATTCTTCATCAGAGACAGATCTTTCGGCCAGGTCTTTTAAGCCATCAATCCAAGAGTAACCGACACCATCGGAGAATTGTTCCTTTTGTCTCCACAAGATTTCATCAGGTAAGTATGGTTTAGCACCTGGTTCATCTTTGGTGCAGAAAGCCTTTCTTAAAATGTATTTTTCAATTTTACCAGTTTTGGTATCAATAACTTTATCTTTTGGATCAATGTTCAAACACAATTGCAAGAAGTCCTTATCTAAGAATGGAACTCTAGCTTCTAGACCCCAAGCCATGGTAGACTTGTTGGCTCTTAAACAGTCTGCGTAATGTAAGTTCTTGACTCTCTTAACACATTCACTATGGAATTCAGCTGGTGATGGAGCACTAGCAAAATATAAGTAACCACCAAAGATTTCATCAGAACCTTCACCAGATAAAACCATCTTAACACCTTGAGCCTTAATCTTTCTTGATAACAAATACATTGGAGTAGAAGCTCTGATAGTAGTAACATCGTAAGTTTCTAAATGGTAGATAACATCAGTTAAGGCATCGAAACCTTCCTGTAATGTGAATGTATGCTCATGATGGATAGTACCTAAATACTTCGCAACTTTTTTAGCAGCAAGTAAATCTGGGGCACCTGGTAAACCAACAGCAAAAGAATGTAATCTAGCCCATCCAGTTAAAGATAAGTGACCATGATCATCAACACCAGTTAAAGTATGAGTAGCGTCAATACCTTCATCCTGACCCTCAACTTCCTTAGCAGCTTTAGCTGTTTCTCTTGCAGCAATAGAAGCAATTAAAGAAGAGTCCAAACCACCAGATAATAAGACACCATAAGGAACTTCAGCCATTAATCTCTTTCTAACAGCCATTTCTAGGGTTTCTCTAACTTTCTTGTAATCAACTGGAGTATCAGCGATTCTGTTTTCATCCCACCAATCTGGGTTGAAGTATCTAGTAAATTTATCAGTATTAGAATCATAAATATGACCTGGAGGGAAGGGAGTAATTTCATCACATTCATCCGTTAAACACTTTAGTTCCGAAGCAAAGAAAACGGTCTTTTTGTTTTTAGAAGATCTACCCATGTATAAAGTAGTAATACCAATTGGATCTCTGGCAGCAATAACTCTATCTTCTTGCTTATCATATAAAACCCAAGCAAACATACCATCTAAATGTTTTGGGGCATCAAGACCATATTTTTGGAATAATGGAATGATTGGCTCACAATCACTTAAAGTTTTGAATTTGTATTCTTTTAATTCTGATCTGATTTGAATATGATTATAAATTTCACCGTTAACAGTCAATGTGAATCTACCATCTGGGGATGTAATAGGTTGGGCACCAGCATCTAAACCAACAATAGCCAATCTTTCATGACATAAAATGGTTTTGTTGGCCACAACGTTACCAGACCAATCTGGACCTCTGTGTCTGACTCTTTTGGAATATTGTAAAGCTTTGTCTTTGAATTGTTCCACTTCAGGAACGTTATAAGCTGCGAAGATACCACACATTTTAACTATTTATCTTAGAGATTAAAATTAAAAAAATAGTCAAGAGGAGAGGAGATAAGATATAAAAAAGGGGGAAGCTTTATCTTTAATGAAGTAAAGTGAGTCAGTTTTCACTCAACGGAAATTCGTCGTTGAATTTACTGACTGACTGAAAAATTATTCTATCGTCGACAGCAGATCTGATTCACAAAGAGTCATAGCTGCATGTCTACATGCAATCTTTTTAGCCAGACTCTCTCGACAAAACTTATCGACTACAATAATTCATACTATCGCCGAATAGAACATCTTCTCGGTGCTCATAACCATAATGCATCGACGTTTAGAAACGACCGACCCTCAATTAATTCAAATGCCATCTGATCGCAGGGCGAGCTTTAGTCTCAACTGTGGAAATGAACAAATGCGATAAATGTTGTAGATGCCTTTTTTTTATAATTACCCATATCTTTCAGTTGTTTGATATTTGATGAAATTAAGCCTGTTCTCTTTCAAGAATATCTCTCGCAGTTTCAATTTTACCTTCAGACACAATCCTCTACCATTTAACTTTAACTCTACTGCCTCTTATCTCCTTGTAAAGAAATATCGTTTTTATTCAACCCCTTCCAGTTCTAACAGTATAACTTCAAAGATGTCTGTTGAAAATAAATTAAAACCATTATTTGACGAAATTACGAAGTTAAAACCAGCTTTTATTGATAGGTTATCCAAAGCTGTTTCGATTCCATCTGTTTCAAGTGATGAATCATTAAGACCAAAAGTTGTTGAAATGGCTCATTTCTTAAAATCAGAATTGACTAATCTGGGTGCTTTAGATGTTACTTTAAAGACTCTAGGTGTTCAACCTCCACCAGTTTCCACTGAAGGTTTACAGTTACCACCAGTTGTCTTAGCTAGATTCGGTAATAATCCAGCTAAGAAGACTATACTAATTTATGGTCATTATGATGTTCAACCTGCTTTGTTAGAGGATGGTTGGAATACTGACCCTTTCACTTTAGTTGAAAAAGATTCCAAATTATTTGGTAGAGGTTCTACTGATGATAAAGGCCCTGTTATTGGATGGTTAAACTCAATCGAAGCACATAAAAACTTAGGATTAGAATTACCTGTCAATTTACTTTTTTGCTTTGAAGGTATGGAAGAATCTGGTTCTCTAGGTTTAGATCAATTGATTGCAGATGAATCTAATGGTTACTTTAAAGGTGTAGATACTGTTTGTATCTCTGATAATTATTGGTTAGGTACTAAAAAACCTGTCTTAACCTATGGTTTAAGAGGTTGTAACTATTACCAAATTATTGTTAGTGGCCCGAGCGCCGACTTACATTCCGGTATCTTTGGAGGTGTCATCCATGAGCCAATGACTGATTTAATTAAAATTATGGGCGAATTAGTTGATGCTGATGGTACTATTAAAATTCCAGGTGTTAACGAAATGGTTGCCACATTAACTGAAGAAGAATCAAAATTATATGAACCAATTGAATTTGATGTTGATGAGTTAAACTTGGCATCCGGATCCAACACTGCAATTTATCAAGACAAGAAGGATATTTTAATGCACAGATGGAGATACCCATCATTATCATTACATGGTATAGAAGGTGCGTTCTCTGCTGCTGGTGCTAAAACTGTTATTCCTGCCAAGGTTTCTGGTAAGTTCTCTATTAGAACTGTTCCTGATATGAACTCTGAAAAGTTAAACAAATTGGTAGTTGATTACATTAACAAAAAGTTTACTGAATTGAAGTCTCCAAACACTTTAAAGGCGGAATTAATCCATGATGGTAACTACTGGAAATCTGATCCATTCAATAAATCTTTCACTGCTGCTGCTAAAGCTACCAAATTAGTCTGGAACGTTGATCCAGATTTCACTAGAGAAGGTGGCTCTATCCCAATAACATTGACTTTTGAAGAGCAATTAAAGACCAACGTCTTATTGTTACCAATGGGTAAAGGTGATGATGGTGCTCACTCTAGCAACGAAAAGTTGGATGTTGCCAACTACATCGAAGGGGTCAAGACCTTGAGTGCTTACTTACATTTCTATGCTAGTTCCTAAATCTTGCAGCAACCTATTTATATAGTATTTATTTAATTTTTAACACAATAGATTGATAATTTCAAGATCAAATTTAACGGCGTTGGCCTTAGAGAAAGTGCTGCTGCCCTGCGTCTGCGCTTACGTAACTTCGCAAGTTCCGTCACCAGGCTTGCCAATTTTCTAATGCTTCGATGTAGTTTGTTAAATTCGACTGTACAATACCTTTTGTAGAGACATATATATGTATATATATATATAACAAAATAACACTACAACAGAGCATGGAACAATATCTCTCAGGCCCCAATGTTCCGCAGTTCTTGAAACATCCAAACTGTTATCCAAAATTCAAGAGGTTGAGCTTGGAGAACCCGGATAGAATCAATGGACCAGATCTTCAAAACAAGCTGAAATCGGATGAAAAAAAATATTATAATTATTTCAATAAATTGAATGCCGATGGATTATTATATGAAACTAACATAAACACGTCCACTTCTAGATATTACAAGGCTCACAAGGTTTATCAACCAGAATTGAATGAGCAAACTGAAGCACAACAACTTAATTCTCAAAAAGATCGTGCCTCATATAGAAACTTTTTGAATTATCCAACTATATTCGGTGGTGTTGAAAGACCAGGCTTAACATATCATGCAACTGTTCAGTATAATGAGAAGACCTTGATTTTTGGTGGTCTTGGAATTATAGCTGCTGATACTTATGAAAATTTATTAAAGGAAGTCACTGATAATTTTACTATTCCTCCTGAGAATATCTCTATTAGATTCGATCACGAATATGATTTACCGATTCCTTTAAATAAAGAAAAACTATTAACGTTAAGCTGTGGGGTCAACCCAGTAATGTATCAATACACTGCTGGTTCTAATACTTTGTTGACTGTGTTAACTTTAAGAGATCCGGACAAAGTCGATTTTGAGCAAGAGAATAACACCTCTACTTCTGGATCCAAGCAAGTTAAACACGGTATACCTATTACAGCATGTTGTTTAGCAGCAGATAAAATTAGCAATATACACTTCCTTATGTATGGTGGGTTTATGGTATTGACTAAAATTAATAAAAATAAAGCTGAGAAAACAGTTGAGATTGTCAGAGAAATTGTCCCCTCTAATAAATTCTGGTTATATAATATGGTTACTACTACCTTCAAGGAAATTTCAGTTTCTGTAAGTCCAAGTTATTCCGCCCTGATTTCTCCTAAAGCATTGGCTAGATTCGCTTGTGAAATTGTTTCTGTTACAGTTGAAGAAAATAATTCTAGTTTGGATTATGAAACAAGTACCAGTTCGTCTATCAATAATTTTTCTGCAATTGACAATTCTCAAAAGATGAAGAACTATGCTAGGCCTTCCATAAGTTTCATATATGGTGGATATACTTTTAGAGAAGGAACCAAGAGCTTTACTGCACTAAATGATTTGTGGAAATGTGAACTATTACCAAATGGGGATGATTTTGCCGATGAACTTATTTGTACACCTATTGGTGATTTTCAACTGTTATTTGATAATTTTAGTCTTTGTATTGATGAGAAAGGTAATGAAACCGAAGATAAAATTGAAAGGTATGAATTTTGTGGATTGTACAAGCATATAGCTTCAAATTGGCCTAAACCCAGAGGATTTACCGCAATGTTGCTTGTTGAAAATGAAGAAATTAAGGAGTTGTCCGCTTTGGTTGAATCAATTCCTTCTTCTGTTCCTGTTGCTAATGGACTAGAATCACCCTCTGAGCTTCATCATCCTAATCCAACAAACCAATCTCAATTAAACAATCGTTCTACCAGTCCTCAACAACAATATCACCACCACTATCATCCTCAATCATCTTGTTATTCTACGATTTCAGAGCAACGTAAAAGCCCAACCAAAGCTGCTCCCCTAAATACTTCAGAACGTAAGAAATCTCCATTGGGTAGTAACCCATCTTCATCTCCACAGAATTCAAACATTACTACTTCCAACCCATCTTCTCCATTTTCATATAATAATCAACATAATATACGTCAATATATTTCTAACAGAATGTCCAGTTCAGCTAGTTCAGAAGGATCATGCCGCCGTAATAGAACATACAGTCATGATTCATCATCTTCTCCGGAGTTTCATTCTCAATCGGGTTCATCGTCTCCTTATCTGATGAACGTTCAAAAATATCTGACTCCTTCAGTCCTTTCTAAATCAATAATATTATTTGGAGGTTCGTCTGCAATTTATTCTAAAGTTGTTGATCAGAAAACAGGTAAGAAATCAATTTTTAAATCGTCTGAAATTTTGGGAGACATTTGGATTTTTAATTTAAAAGAAGAAACTTGGTATACTGTTGAATCTTATTATTTAAGTGAAGAAGCAGAGTTAAGAATATGTGGTCATGGTGCTACTCATCATGGTAAGCATTTGATAGTTCTTGGTGGTATTCGACCTCAGAATCTTGATGAGTCTAATTTTATCTTAAAGTACCAATCTGAAAATGTGAAACAGATCGAGCCTCAATTACCGGATCAGCTACTGGAAAAAGATGATATACAAGAACATAAGAATGCATTACTAGGTTATTTTAAAAAGAAAGGAGTTGAGAAAGTGTTAACTGATCCTAAAACTGAAGTAGCAAAGCAAATGAGTTCGTCCTGTACTGAAAGCAACAACAAAATTGTCGATAATTCTTATTTTTTCAATTTAACTACTCAGCAATGGAGAGAGCTGAAACTGTTTTATATTAATAATTTAAAAGATCCATATGATGATGATGGTGGCAGTAAATTGGTCAGAGTTTGGTCCCCTTTTGTTCAATTAGATTCCAAAATATTATTAATGAGTGGTGATTTTATCAAGATAGATAAAAATACACAAAAAATTAGAACTGATGTTAATCAGACTTTGTTTGTTGGCGGTGTTTGTGAAGTTTTTTCCTCACAACTGAAAATATAATCCTTGAATATTAATTTTCCTGTCCTTCTAATTTTAAAAAGTTCACCTTGTTTATTTACTATTGATTGTAATGGTTTTTTAATTACCATCCTTAAATAGGAATTTAGTCGATTTCTTAGTTTATTATAAACGTTAGACCTTCACCTGATATTTTACTGTATACCCTTACCCTTGTCTACTTTTTATTTTGTCTTGTAACATTTTTATTCTTACGTAATTTTATAGAGAAAAGTTTTGTGAAATTCCATTACAAAACTCAAAAAACCAAAAACAAATAACCAATAACCAAAAACCAAAGACCAAGGAAAAAAAGTGTCTATACGTATATGCTATCAACAATATGCAACTGCAAACTAGTATAATAAATTAATCAACAAAGCCAAATGTTTATTACCCAAACTGAAGAGAAATATGAATTATTCATGCAAAAAAGTAAAAATATATCATGAAGAGTTACCCAATTCTTCAACAACTAATTTTCCCACAATATCACCAAAACAATTAAGGAAGCTATCTTTAGTAAATATATTATAGTTGCTATCGCCTTCTAATTTTAGTTCAAAATCATCATTCATACCATTTTCTTTGTTTAAAATAACGGATTCATGCAGTAGAAAGAATTCCATTTGTGATTTATCTTTCAAATCTAGATTTTCACGTTCACTTAATTCTTCCATCAAATTTAACCAATGGAATGCATCATTGTTTCGCGTAATTAATTTATACACTTTTCTCGAAATTTGTTTATTTAAAGTTGTGTATTTTATAGTTGATAAATTTAAGGGTTTGATTTTTGGTTTGATCAATAATCTTTGAACTATTAATTTCTGTGTATATGATAAAGATGCAGCATCTGATGAAACAATCTGAGAAATTACAATAGGGGCTTGTGGACTAACAAAAAGATGAGGTTCAAATGATGGTTTACGTGATGGTGTTGTATGGTTTAACGCTTGTTCATGGATTGATAAAGTTTCTTCTGTTAGTCGCAGTGAAGGAGGTGGTAGTTTTTCAATTCCAATCTGAATGGTTTCATTGGCAGCAGTTGCTGAAACAGGGCTTGGGACCATAGAAACTGCATTATGACTATTATTGTTATTTGATTGCTGTGACTGGCTATTGATATACCTAAGAGCACGTTTAGGTCTTTTGAATTTTTTGACTCTAGAAGTTGGAATTTGTAATTTTTGGGGACTTTTTATGCCATTTGATTTATCATCATGATGCGTTAAACTATCTAATACTTTCCAAGCTATAGTTTCTTCAGAATTCTTGTTTGATGTGTCTGTGTCTCTCTTTCTATTTGCCATCATCCTCTTATTTTTATCAGCCAACTCAACATAATCAACTCCATCTTCATCATTGAAACTAGTGCTTCTTCTAGATTTTGCGTTGCTATATAATCTCGTGTTTCTATTTGCAGAAGTTCTTCTGACTATTCTTCTTTGAGGCACTTCGATACCTAAATGATTGTATCTATCATTACGAATTTGTCTTCTGAAATCTTGTAAGAAAGTAGACATCACACCAACACGTCTAGTAGAGATATCAGCACCAATGGCCCTTCTACCCCTTCTTCTATTTTGAACGATCGAATCTCTACCTTGTAAAGAGTCACACATAGGACAATGAAAATGGCTTATGTCCATCAAACCGAGACATGAAATATGGTAACCACTAGAGCAGTCAGTACAGATAGCAAAAGTAGATCTTGAAGATAAATCACATAAGCAGCATATAGGGTTGACTAAATGTTGATGTCTAAATTCAGGTAAAGCATCACTGTTAACTAAAGCATTTTCTTGAACGTATTCTTGAGGAATGACAAAATCTGATTCGTCAAATTCCATTGGGAACTTTGTATCTTCAACCTGGATAGTTTCAATCACTTTGGATTCAGATAATAATTCAATAATATTGAAATTCGAACGGCACTGTGGACATGTGTTGGCTTTCTTTGACCATTCTTTAATACAGAAATCGTGATAGTAATGATGGCAAGGTTTAGTTCTAGCTAAGTATTGTGTGGCCCTTGTTGCTCTAGTAATGACTCGATCTGGTTTAGGTAAAAAATCCAAGCAAACTGGACACATTGTTTTATCATCTTCGTCATCTTTGTCTCCAAAATCCTGATTACCTATTTCGTTATCATCTTGGTCGCAGCATTCTAATGTTATAACCTTTTCCTTAATTAACTCAGTGGCAGGGCAAATCTGAAACGCATTTTGAGGGTATTCTAAATTTCTATTAACAAATTGGTATTCATCGTAATCCGATTCTTCGATATTCATTTTTTTTTCAAGTCAATGAACAAATGTTGTTCGTGTTATATCTAGCTGTATAAAAAAAATGTTTATTTTGTTGAAGTAATGTAGTTTAGCTCTAGTGAGACGCTCAATAAACGCTTTTTTTTTCAAATAAAATGCAAGTATAAGTGAGATCTATGTGATTTAATATATATTATGCGTCTATATTAAGGAAAATGGAAGTGTGGATAGTTTCCGGATACTCCAATTAGACACTCAACTTCATTTACGAACTACTTTAATTAGACGAAAACGGTCCAAATCCTTTATACACAGCCTTGCACAGCCCTTGTAGGTTTTGGTAGAAGTTTTTTGGTGATTTTCCGGTAGCCAAACCCTTTAATTGAAACTCTGTTTTCGTTCCTTATATTTCTGTATTATTAAAGAGATGGTGTTCAATAAAAGTCATTTGTTCAACTAGAAGTATGCTGCAAAGAGTATAAAATGAGAAATGAGCAAAAGATACTAATACAAAATATAAGAGAAGAGATATATATCATATTTTTGATCAAAAAAAATGTGTTCGAAAGAAAGAAAAGGAACAATGTAGAACATCCAAATATTACTAATTAACTTACCGGAAGTTAACATTAGAAGTAGAAGATCTATTTGTCACAAATATCATAAGAAGCAGTTGTTTCAATGGTTAGGTATTCTTCACAAATGTCACAGGGGGGTAGTGGTTGTTTCAACGATTGTAAAATTTTCACAGGCATCACAAGAAATACTCATTTAAATGATTATGGTATTAGAAAGTGTACTGTTGATTGGGGGTAGTAGTTGAAGTAGTAAAAGTGGCCTCTGGGGTGGAAGTTTCAGCAGTTAATGTTGATTTTACAGTATCTGTAGCACCCCAACTCAGGTATTAGTAGTAATATCCCAGGTAGTAGCATTATTTTGAGCAATGTAAGTAATTAGATGACAGTTACAAATAGTGTCAGTGCAAGCCATAGCGGCAGTTTACGTTTGAAGAATAGTTAAACTAGATCATGGGGAGCAGATGGTATATTTAGTCGTCAGAAAACCAAAGGACCAGAGGACCTTCATGTATAAGATCATCACTGTTAGAGGATGTATTAAAATGTATGTTTATCGAGCTACTGGACAATTGTTCAGATTGCTGTTGGTATTTAATTTGATCAATGGAAACATAAACATGGATAAATGCAAGATGAAACTGGTAGAGTGGACATAATCAATAAATCGCTATACACACTCCAAGTTGTTTGTTTTTTTAATATAGATAGTCATCAACATAAATCACACTGTATATTAATTCTCATTTTTGGAATTTAGTTACTGAATAAACAAATAACTGTTGATATAATGTTTGAGGTGGTTTTAATTGGTAATTAAGAGGAAGCAGCTACCAAGAAAATGAGTGAAGCGAACGAACTTTATCAGAGAGAACAAAACATTCTGTTCCAGACCAGAGCATAAACTTTAAAATTAAAAATTGTCAGTTTTTGTTTTTACATAATATCTACAGTATTTCACACCATTTAAACTGCCGAGATAAACAAATTTTAACTATATTTAAGAATGACTGGGACACCTGTAGATTTGGTCAGCCTCACCGCAGATTCTGGAGATTGTTTCCACGTTTAGTTTATTTTGAAAGGAGTTATTTCAGTCGAAAAAAATATCACTGGTTTGTTACATAAGATGGTCCTGACTACTCCCAATTTAGTGGTTTGTAAAATATTTTATTGGAATGCTAAAGTCTAAAGTCTACAAATTATAATCTTGTCAACCGATTAGTCAACGCATAATCATGTAGTTGAAAACTAGCCGATTCCTGTAATCAACGCGTAATAGACTTCCGTCATTAATAAAAACTACCGGACTTTCAGTATTAATGACTTATAGGACTGATCTCTAAAACTATTAATTAACAATGGCTCAATCTAATTCCCTGTCAACTTTCATTACTGCGCACTACACACTTGAGTTATAATAAACCTAACCGTTTAAATTCTGTGTTTGTCCACTAGTAATGCACAAACAGGCCCAAATCCTCCTCTTCACTGTTACCGTGCTTCCTTCAAAGCGTCAAAACCTCGTAGTGTCTGAATGTATAATATTCTAAACTTTCTGGAAAAAGTTATTTAAGAAGAAATCATAAAAGTAAAGATACATTCGAAAAAAACCTGGTTCTTAAAATTATAGTACAGAGAAGAGACAAAGGAAGTACAAGTAAAATAAAATTAAACATAAAAATAAAAACAGTCTATGAAGCAAGAACTTTGTAAATAAAAACATAATCAGCAGCCTTACCTTGCCAACCTCTATTACCGCTTGAACTAATCATGAATCTACAAGTTGGATCCACATATAAATCACTCAATATACCACCACTATGACCAGGAATAATCATAAAAGGAATCCTTTTCTTTCTCTTCTTGCTGGACATACCAGTTAGAGAAGCTTCGGCTTCTTCTTGCGCTTCCTCTGTAGCTAACTTCAAATCATACAATCTGACGTTATCCTGACATCCACATAACAAGTAATCTTTATTAGGCAATGTTCTGATACAACTAATCGGACCAGACGCAATCGGAAACTTATATTGAGTACTATGTGCTTTCAAATTACGAATATCATAGGCATCAACTACTGCATTTCTTCTACCAACATAAATCTGATTACCATCATTTGACCAAATAGCAGAGGTACACCAAGGGGCAGCACCATTGACACCAATACTACTCACTTCATTATTTGGTTGACTAAGTCTAGCATCCCATATATTGACGGTACCATTGATTGCAGAACTTAAGAATACCTGATCTGATCGTATGAAACCTTCGTAAAACCCAGCATTGGAGGTTTCAGTTTGATGTTGCTTGATGGTCTTTTTGATTGTTTCTTCAGTACTGCCAGTAGTATCTGTTTCTTTATCTTTGTCACCAGAAGCGTCATCATCATCCTCATCATCTTCACCAAACAATGAATCCATATCATCATCTTTCTTATTTTCATCATTATCTTCGGCATCTGACTTACTTTGGGAATTAGTTAAAGATAAATCTATGGCGCCAAGAGGTCTGAAGTCAATACTTGATATTTGTCCAGTTGATTTGGTAAATGATGTAACATTCTGGCCAGTATTTAAATCCCACTGTAACATTTTCATATCCCATGACCCACTAATAAATTTATTTTCTTCCGAATTCAACTTCAAGCAAGATACAGTACTACTATGTTGATTCTTGCCTTTTCCTTCTTTAAAATAATATTGAATGGACCCTTCACTAGATCTAACAGACTGTAGAGTAATTCCACCCGATTGTAACCCGCTTAACAACCAAAACCCATTCGACTCAGCAACCAAGGAATAAGCAGGTGAAAGATGAGGATCATAGGTAGTGATACTAGTTATATCTATTTTTTTGTTTTTATTTTTAGAGTTAGCTGGCAATTTAGATAATTCTTCAAACAAGTCATTCTTATAACAAGGTTGCTCATTTTCCCAATATGAAGTAATCATACCACCATATGAAATCGAATCAACCAATTGATGCCTTTGAGCAACAGTCAATGGGGCCCTACCTTCAACAGAACCGAAAAAGTCAAATTTTCTTATTAATCCATCTTCACCACCGGTAAACAACCATCTGGGGCCTTTTGTTAATGCTATTGAGTGAACAGGAGATGTGTATGGAATAGCCACTAAGGGAGAGACCTCCGCTACTATAGATGATTTGGCTCTTTCTACAAGCTGCTGTCTTAATGTAGTTGCTGTTGTGGGCTTTGTGTCTATTATCACTGTTGGATCAGGGTACTGGTGTTTCTTTGGAGTTGGTGTTTTAGAGTTGTTTATGATGTCTTTCTTTTCTTTAGTTGGTGTACCATCAACAGTTGGTTTAGTTATGGAGATATCTTGTTCATCGTCGTCCTCTTCATCATCTTCATCATCTTCGTCAACACCGTTATCATTATCATTATCATCACCATCACAATCACCATCCTCGTCATCATCATCGTCTTCATCTTCATCTTCATCTTCATCCATATCCTCGTCGTTATCGTTATCATTGTCTTCTTCAGGCATTGGAGCATCAACCATTGGAGCGTCTTCTTCTTCCTCTTCTTCTTCTTCATCGTCATTTTCATTCTCAGCTTCTTCGTTCAAAAGATCAAAATCCGTATCAAATAAATTGTTCGAATCCTCCATTGCCATCTTTTTGGGTGTGTATAGAGTGTAATATCACTATGTTGTCCAGAAGCATTCTATGAATCCAAGTAAATAGAAGTTCAAAACATTTTAATCGCTTCACAAAATTTCACGAAATTTTCAATCAATCAACTTACAAAATCATGTTAATGGTCGCCTCCTCCCACATAAGCATTGCTCTTCTTATACAGATCTATAAATAACCCCAAAATGGCATATTCACAACTATCTGCTGATGCTCCAGCAATTCTTACAGAGCATCTAACCTATACGTTCCCACAAACCAACAAGGTCGGGCTATACGATATCAACATCAACTTATCGAAATCCTCTCGACTACTGTTAGTTGGCCCCAATGGAGCTGGTAAATCCACAATGTTGAAGATCTTAGCTGGACAGAAACTTATCAAGCAAGGGATAGTTAGATTAAATGGTGGTAATCCATTTGATTTTGACTTTTATGAAAAGTCCAAATGTGGTGTTATCACTTACTTAGGAACTGACTGGGCCAATAACCAAATCACTCAGAGAGATATTCCAGTTACTGTGTTGATTGATTCAATTGGTGGCAATGTGTTCATTGAAAGAAGAGATCAGTTAATTAACATGTTGGACATTGACATTAATTGGAGAATGAACCAATGTTCTGACGGTGAACGTCGAAGAGTCCAGTTATGCATGGGCTTGCTAAAACCATGGGATTTGTTGTTACTAGATGAAGTTACTGTAGATTTAGATGTTTTAGTTAGACACAGATTACTTGATTATTTGAAATACGAGACTCAGACGAGAGGTTGCTCTATTGTTTATGCAACTCATATTTTTGATGGACTAGGAGACTGGCCTACTAAGATTGTTCATTTGAGTGGTGGATGTATAATTAGAGATTATGATATTGAACAAATCAAGTATGTTGATTCTGAGACTGGACAAACTGCTAAGGAAGAGGCAGGAGATATTGTTATTGAAAAAGCCCATTCATTGTATCCGTTAGCTTTAAGTTGGTTAAGCAAGGACTTGAAATTAAGAGGAGAGAGAACCGAAGATAGAACCAGACCTAAGTTCGAAGAATTGAGTAAGAAAACCACTGAGATGTATTATGATGATCAGGACAGGGTGACTTCTTACTTCCAAACTACCAGAAGTATCAAATAGACAATTTTGTTCACTTCAAATTTTTTTCAAAAAAATGCTTCAGCTGTTTCAATTCCTAACATGTACACAATTTCAACAACTTTTCTATTAAATTAATTGTCACATATACCCCTAAGTAATTCCGTAAAGTAAGTAATACTGAACTTCTTCCCCAGATTCCCCAGAAATTAGAAAAATCCGAAACTTTACTAGTCGCAAATGCCAGTTTCTGATTGGTCCATGTGCGAGGATATCGGTTCTTTGTGGCAGACTTTCACAGTCCACGGGGCCCGCCCATTGATCAACCGAAAGAAAGGAAAACCCCCAAACACACCCTCTTAAGCCATCAGTTAACAGAACATAATCATCACTTCGACCTATACATATTTCCTGTATCTATAAATCAGCCAGGAACAACTATATACATAATAAATTATCTCAAGTCACTTTTCACCTTGATTTATACTTTTAATTTACTTTTCTCTTTTTTCTTTCCTCGTGAAATTCAAATTTTTTAGTTTTGCCTGATCTACCTTTAATTTCAAGCTTCAAACCACGTTAGGAAGGTTTTTTTGCTACATCATACCCTGAAAATGAGTAAAATATCTACTTCAAAAGATACATCCAATGAACCTGCTGTGATACTACCACCAATCAAGGACAAAAAAGGTAGATCCACATCTTGTTATTTGTGCCAGAAGAGGAAACAAAAGTGTGACCAGAGATCACCAAGTTGTACTAACTGTATCAAAGCTAACGTTCAGTGTGTCCAACCCCCAAGATACGGAGCAAACAACAAGCCCAATGTGAAAGATGAATATACTCTTCTTTTGGAAAAAAAAGTTAAGCAGTTGGAGAAACTACTGGATGAAAAAACAAAGAAAATGGTAACTTCCAATATGACTGAGCTATCTGGTCAAGCTGTTAAGGCTTTAAAATACAGAAAGATTTCTCCTATGTTACCACAAGAGTCATCCGCTGTTCAAGAATCACTCCCCAATAAATCAGGTAGTCCAGCAACACCAATAATAGCTCCTAACGAAGCTCCTTTTAATCAGTTCGATTATCAGCTCTCTCAGCCTTTTGAGACTTTCATGACCACAAACCATGAAAAATACAATAAATCATTAATAGTGAACTATCATTTAAAAGATTTTTTGAAATATGAACCGATATTCAACATGGACGTTAAATTATCAAAGCAATGTTTAGACATCTATTTTGCTTTATTACAGTATAAATTTCCGTTGCTCAATGAATCAGAAGTGCTTAAATTCCATAATGATTATTATAACAAAGTTCAATATCAAAATGAAGATTTCTATCATTTTAGTTGTGCCAGGATGTTTTTAATATATGCTATCTCTACAATGCTACACCAAACAACAGGTAAATACAGAGGCCCAAACCCATATAGGTTTATATCGTCAGCTTTGCGACACATTGTTTTCTTCAAAAATATTGAACCACTACGTAAAATTGAGATCTTAATTTTGTTATGTTTTTTGTTAATCAGAACAGATAAAGATTCCAGTGGCCTTTACGTTGTTATTCAAGATGCTATGAAATCTTGTTTACAGATCCATTTACATAGAGCAAAGTCATACCAGCGTATACCTAATGATTTGAAAGATAGAAGAATGAGATGCTTTTGGTGTGCCTACTTATTAGAAAAATCAATTGCAATAGCGGTGTCAAAACCTTTCATACTTAAAGAAAGCAAAGCTGATTCTGACTTACCTTTGTTTGACTACGAACCTTCCAAGGCCATTCACCCAGGTAATGGGACCACTTTTATTAATCAATCAATCAAAATAAGAAGAATCGAAGCCAGATTTATTGAACAGTTGAAAATTCTAAGTTCTGCATCTATCGTGACTAGAGATCAATTACCTGAAGTTGACAAGTTTTTTCAAGAATTGCAGAATTGGAGAAAAGAGTGCCAAGGTTTTAAAAGAGGTATCGAGAATGAAACTTTAAGTGTTTATTATTACAGATCCGTTAGAAATCTAATTCAGCCATTTTTGGAATTGTTGGATCCTGAAGATCGATTGTTCAGAGAATGTCAAGCTGCAGCTGGTCAAATATGTCAGTCTATTAAAGCATTCCACCAAAAAACAGTCAGAGGGCATTCCATTATAAATATTCATACAACTTTCATTGCTGGTGTCACTTTGATTTATTGTTTATGGTTACACAGAAATCGTGATGATATGAGAAGAAAGTTATTAGGTGATGATAAAAAGCATACCCGACCCGCTGTTTCTGAAGCATTGTTTTCTGGTTTAGATGACTTAAGAGCCTGTTCGATTTCTCTTTATGTTATGGCTGAAAGAACAAAATTTGCAATTAGTTTCAGAGATACATTTGATGAGATCATGCATGCTACAATTGGAAATTTAATATTAAGATGTGGCCCTGACTCTTCCGAAATTATTTATCCAAGTGAACCTGGTATGCCGCCTG
This sequence comes from Ambrosiozyma ambrosiae, assembly GCA_003705185.2. Classification (NCBI taxonomy): domain Eukaryota; kingdom Fungi; phylum Ascomycota; class Pichiomycetes; order Pichiales; family Pichiaceae; genus Ambrosiozyma; species Ambrosiozyma ambrosiae. The sequence continues at coordinate 28,073 of PPHU02000020.1, forward strand.
CTATTGTCAGAAAGCCAACTCAGCATTATACTGTCGAGTCGAAATTGAATATTACTAAAACAGATGCTGATAAACTAGAAGAAGAAGAAATCACAAAAAGAAAAGGACAGTTGACAAGGTCAGCCATTCCTAGAGGATTATCTCATTTGTTGATTCATTCACCTCCTATGTTTTCTCATGATAATAGCTCTATGATTCCACCTCCATTAACCACATCCAATATTCGTTCAACCTCTCCAAATAACAGTAGTAGATTACCGTTACCAAACAACAACTCTTCCGTGTCATCATCTAATATATCAAATTTACAAAACTCTTCAAATTCAATGACTTCTGGTTCACCAACTCGATTGAGAAAAGTTGGCTTGAATTCTTCAACATCTCCATACTCATCATCCTACAATAATTCATATTCGTTATCTTCTACAACTACCCTAACTAATAGAATCCCAATAGTTTCAGCTACTTCCCCAATAACCACTTCTGAACATCAACCCCTTAATTCGCCTAACTTTGTACACTCATTTTCCTTACCACCATTACCTCAATCGGCAACTAACAATACTGCTACCACGGCTACCACTTCTACAGCACTAAATCAGCAATCACTATCCCTATCAACTACACCAAACTATAGTACAATTAATACCCCACCATCACAAAATACATCGACATCTTACACGCGGACTCAATCAATACAACAAAATGTAAATACCACAAACCAATCAAACCCTTCTTCCAATAATACGACACCACACTCTCAACAATCCCAATCATCATCATCAAACAGCTATAACATATCTGGATCAGGTTCTGGCTCAATCAATGGTTCTACTGCATCCACATCATCAAACCAGCAAACTCCAGTGATACCAGAACTACTACCATTTGTGGGAAGAACAACTGCAATGATCAACAACATTTCGGTCTGGACTGGTGAATCGGGTCAACAGATTCCACAAACTGGTTTAGTCATGATTCATCAGAATAACAACAATGGTTCATGCACCACTCCTAATTCCAACTACGCTACTATGAACAACTATGGTAACATGGCCACGACACCAGGCAGTAGTAGTATGGGAATGAATCCATTAAGCACCATTCCGGAATTGAATTCTATTAATTATCCTACGAGTGATAATACTGGAGTGAACGGCCATTTCGGGTTATTGAGTAACATTGGCAGCGACCATAACCATCGACAGGAACAACAACAACCACAGCAACAGCAACAACCACAGCAACAGCAACCACAACAACAGCAAGGTACTGGAGGGAAAAGCGGGATTGGAAGTAATGGAAGTGAGTTAGATTTGTTTAGTAATTGGAACTTACTACAGAATGATGATTTTTTCAATGTTGGTTCTGATTTTGGATTTTTGCCATAATGGTCATCGGAGAGTTTTGTTGTTTTAAGTATAGGACTATTTCTTTCTTTTGTTGTTTTGCATTTTTACCTTCATTTTTATTGAATGAATCTCAGTCAATTTTACTTCATTTTGTTTTGCTGCACTAGTTTTTATTTTTGTTCTGTACTCGTTAAGTTTAATTTTTCATGGCTTCATTGTTTTAATTTCTCATTATATTAGGTATTGCGGTACCTTTGAATTTATTTGAGTATAACTTTCATTATTATTATTATTATTATTATTATTATTTCTATTACCCACTAGTTTCATTAGTTATTTATTTTAGGATTTTTATTTAATAAAAGCAAAACATCTTCTTTTGCATGTTTCACATTTTTGTTTAGTTTTGCAGTATTTTTTTTTTGTTGTTGTTTCTCTTTACATCCTTCTGTGTTTTTTGTTACTCTATCTTATATTGATTACGCATATATTGTTTATTTTTGCTTTTTTTAAAAAAAAACATTTTAATTGATATTGTATATTAGACACTTAATAATTTTTTTATCTTGTTTAATTTTTAATATTTCATAAATGTGCTTCACCGGTAATGCTACATATATAAAAAAGGCTCACTGCATATTTAATTTATAATGAGAATATATATATAAACGTTCAATAAAATATACTTATAGTTTAGAAAGCCTCTCCTTTTTATAAATATCTGCAACTGCTTCAACGCAAATCCAAGTAACACCACCAACGACCACTTTATCACTACCTCCATTGCCAATCAATGCGTCACCAAGAACAAACTTATCAACATCAGCGCCGAAATCAATCAACTTCGTATATTTGGAATCACTAGTACCAGAACTGAAATATCTAATAATACTGATCTTAGGTTGTTCATCATGAGCTAAGTCCTTCTTATTCCAAATCAATCCTTGTACCCAATTACCAACTTTAACAATTCTACCTTCAAATAAACCATCTTCAAAAACATCCCAAACATATGAATCCACGACTGATTTAGGAACAACAGTTTCATCATCTAACAGCACAAACTTATCAGGAGTAGATAATGCTAAGTCCAAAGACATCCAAATCTCAACATATGGTTCAACTTTTCCAGTGCTAGGATTAGTCATCCTACCTACTTCTTTTCTCAAACCATTTTGTAAAGTCTCAAATAGCCCAACATCATCAGGGATATCCTTTTTTACTGGCAGCTTGGGGTACTTCTTTGGATTTTTAATGTGGTTGAATAAATCAAAAATGAAATAATTATCAAAAAATTGATGATTAAATTCAATCTTTATAAGATTTGTTTCAGGATCTGTACCTATAAAATTTTCGTATCCTGCAAATGCCCATTCAAATGGGAAATTTCCACTGAATTGCTTTAATGATCTAACATCTGTGAATATACCAGATGGTGAAGATAAAACCAAAGTATTGGTTTTTTCAGGCGGAACAGTGGACCCTTCAGATTCAGGCCAATGTATTGATAATCTTGTTGAGATAGACATTTTCTTCTGGGTTTTAGGTCTGCTAGTTAGAGATAAAATTTCCAGTAAATGTTGTAGAGTTGATCTAGAAGTGTTTAATTGTTTAAATCGCATTTAATCTTAAGTTCTACTACCAGTCTGCTCTTATCAGTGCTGCATGCAAGTCTGGGTTTAGCGGAAATTCAAAATTTCGAATTTTTGAACAATCTATATTGTATTTTTGACTCAACATCTGTTTTTTTAACTCATAATTTAATTCATTATATAAGCATATTTGATGGAAATACTTAAACAATTACTCACCTCAGGCAAACCTCTTTTATTGGATGGTGCTACAGGGACAGAACTTGAAAAACAAGGACTAAATATAGACGATCCACTTTGGTCAGGCATAGTTCTCTTATCTAATCCTACTCAGTTACAAAACCTTCATCTTTCATACCTTTCTTCAGGCTCTGATATAGTTCTAACTGCATCGTATCAATTATACGATACCGAACTTCTAAGGAGAAACTTAAACCCTGATGAAATTTACCTCAAATCAATTGAATTATGCACTAATGCTAGAATGATTCATTTTGAACAAACTGGCAAGAAGTCATATATAGCAGGTTCAATTGGTCCGTATGCTGTTTTGTACTTTGATGGATCAGAGTATACTGGTAATTATAGAAATGCGACAAATTTAGAAATTACTGAATTTCATTCACACAAATTAGAAGTTTTCCATAAATCTAAACAAGTCGACTTAATTGCATTTGAAACAATTCCTAGTTTCCAAGAAATCAAAGTCTTAGTCAATTTAATCAACACTCTAAACTCTACTGCTGGAAAGAAGCCGAAATACTATTATTTGTCATGCAGTGTTGATGCTCAAAACCAACTAGCTGACGGAACACAATGGTCTGAAGTCCTGACGTTCTTAAATGCTAACGCTGACAAATATTTATTGGCAATTGGGTCAAACTGCTGTAAGCTAAATCAGTCTGCAGATATAATATCAATTATCAAGAGGGAATTAAGCCAATGTCCCAACTTACTGTTTAACAACGTGAAGATTATAATATATCCAAATTCAGGAGAGTCGTACGATGGTATAACCAAAGACTGGGTTACAAAAGAGCCAACTGATGAACCATTACATGATCAAATTGAAGCAATCGCTAAGAATGAATGGCTGAAATGTGAAAAAGTTGGAATTGTTGGTGGTTGCTGTAGAACCTCTCCTAATGACATCAATATTTTAAGAACATTGATTGATGAAAGATATAGTGAGTCATAAAGGTTTGACTTTGAGGTTTTAACAATCTTTTTATTGTTTTTTTTGGCTACTTCACTCAGAGAATTCCAGTATAGAAATTTAGCTAAATAAATTAATACAGATATTTCAAATTATATTATTGATTTGCCTCGTAGCAAAAAATCAGAAAAGCAAAACATCGGAAAATGTAGTTCATCAGAATTGAATCAAATTGATCAATCTTTTTTATAACAACTACATACAAGTAATCAATCAAACACGGCCCAAAATAGTAACAAACCACAAAATATTTTGGTATGAACGTATAAAAGATATATATATATATTGTATAAATAAAACAGACAGACAGACAGACAGTCAGATAGACAGATAGACAGACTAACAAAAACACAACACTAAAACAAAACAAGACAATCCGAATAATCATGACAGAGCATGGTGGGATGGCATGGTGGGATGGGTAATAGCTACCAATAGCTACCTTAGGTCATAGGTGTGTGATAACAAATCAAAATCAACCTAAGACAAAAAAAGCATTAAAAGGCAATAACCAATGTATCATTAAAAGAAGAAAGTATTCAGAGAATTGGAAAACGAAAAAAGATGTAGCGCATAGGAGCATATATAATAAATGATATGATGGTGAATAGGTATTAAAAGGGGAAAAGGATATAATATATGATATGTGTATGTGTGTGTGTAAATTGAAAAAATATGAAAATAAAATGAAACACTCTAAAATAAAATAAAACACTCTAGAATAAAACAAAAGAGTATAAATCTCAAAATTCAACAAATCAACGACAAGAACAAGGCATAATGATGAAAAGTATAATTAGAAAGAGAAAAGTAAGTAATGTGTAAATTTAAAAACAAGCAGAAAGGACAACCACAATTCTATTTTGTTAAAAAAAAAGTTGAATATGCTTTTATATAATAAATAATAGAAAAACATTGCGTGTAATAATAACAGAACCAAACAATAATGAAAAATACAGCATCTCACTCACATAGAACTGAAAAATATTCAAAAAAATCATTAAATAAATAAAAATGCCTATAATAGAAGAATAAACCAAAACAAAAACAAAAACCGAAAGACACATTCAACACCAATTACCATATAATCAATGCACATACTATATTTCTAGTGAATGTTTGTGGCCAGGATCATTTATTGTCTTCCCATTTCCATTATCTTCAATGGTACAATATTTAATCTCATTGAACCACTCATCAGCAACAATATCCTTGATAGTGGCTCTTTTCAATGGATCTATAGTTAACATTCTGGAGATCAGAGGTCTAGCTGCATGTGGTAATAGTCTCATTAATCTATACGGACCATGTATTTGTCTGTGTGTCTTTGACGATGCCTGTCTTCTTTCAGGCTTTTCTTCTTTGCTTGACTTTGTGGCTGTTGATGTAGATGGTGGTTGTTCTTCTTTGGCTTCTGCTACTGTTGCTGTTGCTGCTGCTTTTGCTGGTGCTGTTGCTGTTGCTGTTGCTGTTGCTGGTGCTGGTGCATGGATGATAGCTGAGTTTGATATAGATAATTTTTGTGAACCACTTAGGGAGGTTTTTGTAACTACCTGTGAGTCTTGTTTTTCAGAGACAGGCCGCTCGTTTTCTTTTTGGCTTTCTTTACCTTGGGATTCTAATATTAACACAGGGTCAACCGCAACTTTATTAGGATCAGGTAATTCAAACTGTTCATTATTATGCTCCTCTTTATGTTTTTGATCTTCAGATTGTTTTTCATGTTGTAGTGTTTCTGGGTCCTCGTTCATATCCAATTTTTCAACATTTTTGGTTACGTCTTCTGTAGATTGCAAGATTGGGGTTTTTTCTGTGACAGATTCATCGAATTTCTTAGAAACCTCTTCAATCTTAGGTGGCTGTTGCTTTGCGGTAGCTTCTAACTCAGCCTTTTCTCTCTGTTCTTGAATTTTCTTCTTTCTTTCCAACAACAACTGCTTATGATGTCTCGATGACTCGTCATAATCATGAGGGATATCATCAGGCATACAATATAACGAAAAACTAGGATCTTCTTTTTTTGGGGCTTTCCATGGGAATCTTCTTAGGGTCATACAACAATAAATGATGGCAATAGACCAAATATCAACCAACTGAGGATCATAATGTTCGGTAGAAGTTAAAACTTCTGGAGCTAAATATGGATCAGAACCAACGATACCATGAGCATAAACCACTTCATCCTCGAATGGGTACTTGAAAACGACTGCAGACCCAAAATCAATTAGTTTAACAATACCATTTTTCGTAACAACACAATTATCTAATTTTAAATCTCTATGAGCCAACCCAACAGAGTGTAAATATTGAACACCGAGTGTAATTTGTTTCATACAGCAATTAATCTCGGATCTTGTCATCTTACCAGACATAACAACAGCAAAGAAATCAATTGGAGCATATTCCATAACTTCGAAATACTGGTTGTTTTCGGAAATGATATCTAAAGTCTGGATAACATTCGGATGATGTAATGTGGAACCAATACAGAATTCGGCTGTACATTTCTTGGCATATTCTTTAATTGATTCATTTGGTCTTCTTGGAACAAATTCTTTCACTGCAAATGTAACACCATCCGACTCTCTAGTGATCAATCTAACAGACCCACCAGCACCAGATCCTAACATCTTACCCATTTTACCATATTTTTTAGTAAGAGAACCTTCTAAATCATCCCAAAACTTTGGATCGGGCTTGACAATCATATTATTATGAGCATCATGAGTAAAAGTTGGAGACGATATAGCGTTTTCTTTTGCACCAGTCACGGAAGAAACATGAGCACCAGTTATTGAACTTGTTGAATTTGGTGACAATTGAGAATGAGAATTCAGTCTTTCTTTTAATGAGATGGTGCTACTCATTGCATTCAATGAACTACTACTATTTTCATGTGATTTTTTCGAAGGTCTAAAAAACCTTTTCAAACCAACCATTGACGATTTTTTATTGTTGTTTGAAGTCGGATATGAAGTTTCAGTATTAACGGGGGGGATATAACTCGATGAATTATGGTGATTATGCTGTTGGTGTAAAATCTGTTGGTAATGTTGTTGGGTTTTATGTTCATCAACAATTGAATCTGCAGTTGATCTTTTCGAAGACGACGAGCCCATTGGAGCACTCGAAATGGAAGGACTTATAGCATTATTTGAAGAACCATTGTTATTTTCATTATTGTGATGTTTCAAGTGAGTTAGGTTGGCTAAAGAGGAGCCGAATCGACTAGGCATGGTGAATAATTTGGTGGTATTTGTGTATTTAACTGTATCTATAAGAGAGGTAAAACGAATAGGAACAGAAAAAGAAAAAAGATGGGACAGCCGGGAGAAATTCTTACAATCCTTTTTTGTATTTAGTTTTAATAGAGGCAAAAACAAAATAATTAGATCAGGGAATCAGGCTATAAAAAGACCATAGAATGCGGGAATAACTAGGGTATGATTGATATCACTTGTAAGTCCAAAAACGATTTGAGTTCAGAGTTCAGCGAATGAGAGCGCTTTTTTCTGGTGAAGGGCTTTTACCCAAACTTACTTTCACTACTGGTGGAATGACTTTGTTAAGCCTAAAGAGAGTAACACCACTTTCTGGTGTCTGGATTTAAACTTGTTTTATATTTAACCCTGAATTAAGATGAGATTCTTTACAAAAATATAATAACTATATAATGATAAATTATATTTAACAAATTATTTTTTTATTCGATAAACTTACCATAAAATTATAGGATATTCGTAGCAAAAGGGCCCGTCTTCCCCGCGATTTTAACTTGATTATGGCTCGGATGTCAAATGCACCCCTGCACCGCGACAATATAATAGTTGTAATAATTGACTAATGACAAAAGTATATATCACGTGAATATATTACATATAAATTGCATATATATGTTAATTGTATTTATTGTATATACAGAATTTTATTTACAAACTAATTATCGTTTCAAAGTAAAGACACCTTACCTCCCAACAGCCCAACACTGTTCTCACGTTTACTAAATTCAATAATGAAATCAATCAAGTCCTGTCTCATCTTGTTTTCATTCAAAATATCTAACTGTAAAAACTCTCCTTCTTTAGCAGTGTGGATACCCTCCATCAATTTTTCAAAATCGATTAATCCTCTTCTGACACAACAGTCAAACAATTCCAACACATTCAGTCCATATACTCCACCATCTCTCAATATCAAGTAATTATCAATCAAGATCTCTTTATACCTTCTTAATAATAGTTCTCTTAGCTGAGTCTTGGTGGCCCAAACCCCTTTTTTTACGTTTAACAAATCACACAAAGAGTCTAACTCTCCATACTCCATAACAAATGGATTCTTCATCATAATATCTTTTGGATTCTCTCCATATCTTATCAACAACTGCAATTTTAACTGAGCATCAAAGCACTGATCATACATATACGGCATCAATTTAGGAAAAATACAAGTATTTGGAGTAATGCTTGGAAACACCAAACATAGTAAAATTGTAATTTCTTCAAAAATACCAAATAATAATCCGAATAACGGCAATTTGATAAAATTTTCCTTGTCTCTAATCATTCTTTGGAATTCTGCTCTGGTTATATTAATCAATGTTTCAGACTTGGACTGTTGCTGTTGGTGCTCCCACATATTCGTATTCTTAACATGATGTTCATTCTCAGTCAATCTAATTGCATTAGCCAACTCGTCAGCAACATCATAGATTCTACTTCTTTTCACAGGCAGTTTCTTAATTTCAAAAACTCGTTCAGAAACATTCAATGAGTTATCATATATAAACATACCTGAACCACCATATATACTTTTTGACAAACCTCTGTAATTCTTCCAGATATTTGTAATACCAAACTTGAAAAACCTCAAATAGTTTTTAAAGAATCTATAGTTAATAATCCATCTTTTCTGAAGCGAAATCATTGATTTGTTGTTCTTGAGTAACTCTGCTTCTAAAAGTCCCTGAACTTTGCTCTTCGATAGTAGCATCTGTAATTGAGCTAACGTACCGGTTGCATTTAGTTTATTTAGGGAAATTTCACCATCATTGATACCTTCGTCCTTGAGCACAACTGGCGAAGATTTATTCTTGGTTAACAAATCAAACAAGATATCTTCGGATGTCTGAGGATGTGTTTGTTTTACTTGTTGTTTCGCAGATATTGGATCAACAGATTCTATATTTTCAATACTTAATTTCACAGGTTTCACACCTTCATTTATGAATATTTCAGAAGGGTTTGTAGAAGTACTTCGCAGTTGAGGTTGATAATTGTTCCACACTGAAGACCTCGTATGAACCAACCTTCTCCAACCAGGCCACAACATGATCCTAGGACCATGAATATAGCTAGAAATCGTCATTCTAAGTATATATGGAGTATTGTGTTAAATAAAGTATTTCTATACAATAAAAAAAAAGAGGGCTTAACCAAACCATACTATACAAATGTGAAACTAACAACTAAAAGAAAAAAAAAACTAAAACTCAGCGATACAAGTTACGCCGAGTCACTCCGACAAGTACATAAGCTACGATTAAACCAACAACGGCTTATCAGCTGGATCTTTGCCGTACCAGACATTCCAATCTTTGTACTTACTCTTTAACTCTTCTAGAACAGATATGTAACAATTATGCTCATTTATGGTAGGCTCTTTAGGATCTAATTGGTGCTTAGCAAGGATGGCCGAACGAACATCAAAGAATTGAACACCAAAACAAAGTTTACGTGACACCACAGGTAAGATTTCAATGATTGTACCAAATTGTTCAAAATCCCTTCTGATTTCTTCTAGGTTGAAATCCTTAGTATAATTCATAACAGGATCTGGATATCCTCCTCTTTTAGCTTTACCTTCATCGTGCCTTCTATTCAACTTTTGTTCAATCGGTTTCTTAAAAACTAGAACTCTTCTTGCGTTTTCAGGTGCCGTCATCATTTCTAAACTTGAGTCATGTTGTTCATCCTGATGTAATTCAATGGTAGAATACTTACGTTCCAATTCTTCTTGGTATTTCTTAGGTATCCACGTTGCATTAATTAACGATCCATTCACCTTGAATAATCCAGTCATTGAAAATTCCATAAATTTGTAGGCATCTTCGACTTTGTAAAAATAAATACCCAAGACAATCTTTCTCCAATCAACGGGTTCAAATAATTTAAAAGATATGGTTTCATACAAGTTGTCTGCTTTAATCAACCTAATCTTTTCTAATGGACCTCCGCATACTTGCGCTAGTATTGAAGATAAACTAGTGTGCTGAGCAATATTGTAGAGAACAACCATCCTGGAACAACCTTGTGCATCTGAAATCATCACTGACTCTGATAATGAATTGACTCCCTGTTGATTGTCTTTATTCAAACCTTTTACTGAAGATTGTAAAGGAATATTGTAAATATTAGCATTGACTTGAAGTGGGTTGTTAATATCTTTTGATAAGTCTGAAGGCTCCCCATTGTTGTTAAAACTGATATTCATATTACTGTGGTCTCTTGTATCAGGTCTTTTTCCATTGCTGAAAATAGACTCATCTTTAGATTCTGTTCGAGCGTAACCTGTATCATGAAATGATTTGTGCTGTTGGGCTTTATCATCGTTCAATTTTGCAGCTTCCAGAAGCTTGCTTAACAATTGATCTTCCTTAAGTTGAAAGTCAGGATCTTTCTCTGGCTGTGGCTTAGCTGATAATCTCCATTCACCAAGTAATCTTCTACCACTTCTTTTAAATGTAGCATGAGGATCTCTAATAGAGTCAAACTGTTGTGCCGTGGCAGTACTATGGGGAGCATGTTTTGTCTCTTCATCATTGTTATTGTTATTGGCTGTATTACTTCTGGAATCACATTTTAATTGAACTTCAGTCTCTGTAACAACTCTAACTTCAGACTTTTCTTTTCTCTTGGATTCGCTGAACAAGAATGATTTAGCCAATCTTCTAAACCCAATTTTTTCTTCTTTAGTATGATCAGGAGTATTACTGTTTCCATTAACAGCAACACACCAGTTCATGGAGCCAACAGTACAAGAACGATTGTTCTTACTTGATGAAGTAGATTCTTTCTGTTCAGCAGAAACCCCAAACATTTCGGTTTTCTTGTTATTGCTGTCGCCATTGCTACTGTTATTATTATTATCATTATTATTATTATTGTTGTTGTTGTTGTTGTTGTTATTGTTGTTCATAGGAGGAAATAATATTTTATTGTTATCCAAATCATTGGACAGAGGAAATTGACCTGGTGGCATTAAGGAGCTATTATAATAAGGTGCAAAAGGGGGTCTCTATTTGTTGAAGTACACTGTAGCCGGTTGGTCTTGAAGCAATGAAAAGGGGGAGGGGACAATAACACACAGGTAAAACAGATGAAAATACACCCGTTGTTATAGATGAAAACTAAAAAGATATAACCGTCTATTAAGAATACAAATGAAAAAGAACTGGTATATACTTACAGTATTGGATGCAAACATTAAAAACAAAAGAGAATCACACGCGCCGCAGAGTAGCAGAGAGTCACCGAGGCTAGGCTCCCACATTACACTTTGGTTCGAAGACTAACAACATCACCGTATCTAGAAGTATCTCCAACGATAAGTTCTCTTAGAGCCATGGTAGCGTATGTGGATGGTGGTAGTTGCATTTTGATAATAACAGCAGTTTTGTCAGAATCTGGCTTACCATCTAAAATCTGTTTGAGCTCAACAGTCTCTTCACCTCTCTTTTCAGCTCTGTTCTTATAAAGTAGGATTTCTAAATCAGATCTGACCAGTGGGTCAGAAACAATTTCATAATGTCTAATGTAATATTCCAAGTTTTCAACTTTGGAAACAACTGGTCTATATGAACCAGACAACGAGAATTCTCTGACCTTTCTAGACATCTTGAATGGATCTAAATTATCTTTAGCCATAACGTCGACATATAATTGTTTTAAAGTTTCATTTTCAGGATACATGATATCAAAACCGGGAGTTGGCAATACAATATCATGGATATCAAATTTATTAGCAGCAACTTCTTCTTTAGTGACAGGTCTCGCTCTAAAAAAAGTGTCCTTTTTAACATCTTCCTTAAAATCATCATCATCAGGATCCTCAGAATTTGTCACTGGCTTTTCCGGTTTTGGTGTCTTTTTATCTTTCTCGTTGTTAACCATAACTAAATCACCTGCAACAACTTTCAAACCAAACAAGTCCATTCTTCGAGATGCAACAATGTTCCAAATATATGATTGATATGCATGGCCATACATAATCCTTAAGTTTCTTGGAATACCCATTAAAGCATTGAAATAAGAATTATCTGAAAATGTTCCATCAGATTCCTTACCTGAATGTTCCAATCTACTTAAAATTGAAAATTCAGCACTACATTTTCTAGGCATTTTTTTAATTGTGGCAGAAGGATCTTTGGTTTCTTTCCAAGTCTTTCTGGCTTCAGTAGAAGCAGGAATACAAATTTCTTGTTCACTTAGAATCAACTCAGCAGCAGTTTTCCAATTTCCTTGTAAGATTTCTCTACCAATCTCATGAGTTGAGACAGAAAATGTTCCAAATCTTTGCATACCAAAATAATTAATAAAACCAATAGTACCTAGTGATTCTAAAAGAGGTTTAATGTCTTCTTCAATACCTGCTTCAGACGGTTCAACTAATCTAGCATCTTTAATAGTAATAATAAATTCATTACCTTTCAAGTCACCCAAATTAACAGGAACATTTTCATACTTAAATCCACCAATCTTACAACCTTTTAAACATTTATTCAAATTATTCATTCTTTCAACAGATAATCTTTCAACTGACATTCTTTGAACAGTGACACCTCTTCTATCCTTGGTACCTGCATATTTAATCCATTTAACCGGTATACTCAAGAATTTAGCGAGAATACCAGCAATTTCCATAGTTTCTTTGTTTTCTTTATAAACCGAAAAGTGTAAAAAGTTTTTCTGATCTCCTAAATTATGATTTAATGGTTTAGTACTTAAATTTCTATCTCTTCTTCTCAGTCTAGTGTTGCTTCTTGTACGTAACCCAATTTGAAATGAGTTCGTTTGTGTTGTAATTGTATCCAATTTACCTTGGAAAGCCTCTCTTAGTAATCTATGGATTTTGGTACGAACTTCTTTATCATCAAAACAATTTGTAGACGTAACATTACTTCCAGTTTTCAACAATCCAAGAATCTTCTCGGTATCTTCTTCACCAAAAAACTCGATCATCTGTTTCTTATGCTCATCTTCTAAAATAAATTCCTTCTTCTCTTCAGCTTCTTTGATCTCAGCAGCTTTCTTAGCTTCTATAGCAATTTCCTCATTAGTTTTAGGAGTAACTGGAATACCCAAATCATTTAAATGAACCACGTTACCATCCATATCAATTTCATTGACTAAGAAATCAGTGTAACGTTGTTTTAAATTACCCATGATTCTACCTTTACCATTGTAAATAAAGTTTGTGATACCAACATCTAACTCTGTGTTACCGGTGGCCATTGACTTTGGTTTGGAGTCAACCGTAATATCTGATGTTTCTCTTAATTCTGTTATTGTTTGAATTGGCTCTGATGTAACTTCAGTCTTGGTGAGTTTAGTTGGTCTTTCTTCAGAGGTTTCTGATAAACACTCTTGCGGCCTTTTCAGTTCATTGGATTCAGACATAATCTTATTATCAATTAACAAAATCTAATTGTTTGAGTGTCCACAGTTATATCGATTAATGCACTTGATTTTTTTTGTTTATCTACTGAAATCTCATTGAAAAAATAAATGTTGTGAAAAAAAAATTTCCTCTCGCTTGGAAAACAAGTATCCACATAGCCATTATATTAAGCCGCAAATGTTAGCCATCTTTAATTAAATTGTGGACGATTTTGATCCTTTACAAGATAATATAAATCTAATAAAACCTAATCATCATTATTATTATACAAAATTTTAGTTTAATTATAGTATATACTGTAATAGCAGTACTATGTAGATGTAAAGCCACACGAAAGCATAAATAATCGTTAACTATAACTTATTGTTTAGCTCTTCCTTTACCCTTCGCATCTTTTTTCTTGAGTATCTTTTTTTGAATCTTTTCAAACTCAACATCATCTAAATCATCATGAGTTCTTTTCTTTTTACTGTTTTTTTTGTTGCCACTAGTCTTATGTGGTTTGTCATACTTTGCAAACAATCTCTCAAAAACATTTTGTTGCTTACCTTGTTTTGCTTGAATTAAAGCTTTTAATGAGTCTTCAGAGTCATTCACTTTGACATTATGTTTGGTGGAAATTTCCTTCAACATTTTCTCAGCTTCTTTAGCTTCATTTGCTTCTTGTTTAGCTTTCTTTAATAACTTCCGAACATTCTGTTCCCTGTTCTTTCTATATTTCTCAAGTTTTGGAGAGCAATGATCTTTGTTTAATCTTCCATCTTTTTCTAATTGTTCCACTATTTCCATAATTCTTTTTTCTTCATCTACATTGAACTCCAAATGAGGAATAACCTCAAATAATTGTGGGAAATCGCCATCACAAGAATTCATTGCTTCAATAACATCACTTATTTCATCTTCTGAATTTTGGTACTTCTTTTTATCTTGAGCAATAACCTCCGGAGTAATTTCGACATCTGCTTTCATAGTTTTGAAAAAATCAGACCAATCGAAGTCATCGTCATCATCAACAGAAGATTCCAATGAGCCTGTTCTGTCAAATCTAGCACGAGATTTTGGATCACTTAATATGGCATAACCAAATTGAATCCTATCTAATTTAACCCTATACTTTTCTTTTTGAGCATCTGTTATGTTAGTTGGATATTTGTCTGGGTGATATTTCAAACTTAACTTCAAGTACGCTTTTCTGAATCTTGCTGGTTCATCTTTTTTGCTTACTGCTAACTCTACATAAGGATCTAAGTCTGGATATGGAATTGTCATTCTGTTATTGTGGGTTTTCTAAGACAGTAATGTTGAGTGAAGGTGTATTCATGGAATTTTGTTTTTGTGATTTGCCTCTGGTTTAACAAATTTGATTTACTTGACGCGTCGTTTTGGTTTCATCGCATTCTAGCGCGTCTGCCTTTAAAAAAGGAACCGTATGTTAGTTGGTCTCTCAATCTATTTGGCTCCTTTAAATAAAAAGTACATTGTAAATTAGCGTCTAAATTCTGCTATTGAAACAATAATTATTCATTAATTAATTAGATATTAAATATCGATGGGCAACGTTGATAGCTCTAATATTTTGTGTTCTCTTTTCCGAATCTTTTCATTAATGACTAATAAGCAAGCAATTTTCACCTATTGCTTCTTCAAATAAAAACCATAAGTTTATTAATTTTAAAATTTAATTCCTTTCAATTACCGATCGTTTTTGAATGAATCTGGCTTAATGTGGTACTCAATCTTGTTGTTCAAGACCCAACTACTAGTCGGTTGACTTCTCAGATTATGAGCTCGTTAAAGATTTCCAATATTTGATTCTCGCGAATGTCCGTTGTGTCGGCAAATCCTCTAAGATAAAGATAAACAGGAAATACCGATACTAAAATCAATTACTAAAACCACAACCAACCCAATAGGAGCAGCGATCTCGGAACAGAGAATATAAAAGCTTTCAATTTTTCTTTTATTTTGAATAATGAACTTAAACATCAAATTTACTTCTACATTGTTCAGTCAGATCAGTTATCACAGATGAGTCTAATCTACAGAACTTTGCTATCAAGAACTCTAGTCCCAATAAAAGGAACTCAATGGAAACTTTTAGAAACCCCAAAAACTTCAATTAGAAATGGATTGATATCAGCCACCAGTCACAGGCAATTAAAGAGCAATTTTAATTCGAAACTGGTGTTATCAGTTGCTAGTATAGTTGGTGTTGCTCTAGGTTTGATTTCTCAGCAAAATCTGATATTAAATGATTCAAAGAGGAAGAAACACAGAATCATTTTCCTAGATGATGATGATGATGATGAAGAAGAAGAAAAAGATTATGATGATGATGATGATGATGAGAAAAGAGAAAAAATAAGAAAAGAAAATATAGCCAACAAACCTTCTTTAAGTACCATTTTCAGTATCAATGATTTTGAAGCTGTTGCTAAAGCAATTTTGCCATATAGTGTTTGGGGCTATTATTCAACTGGTTCGGATGATGAATTTTCGTTAAGAGAAAACCATTATGCTTATGGTAGAATTTTTTTCAGACCAAAATGTTTAACTGATGTTACTAATGTTTCCTTGCAAACCATGATGTTTGGCGTTAAATTCGATGCTCCCTTTTATATTACTGCCTTTGCCGGTTCTCCAGTTGCTCATCCTCACGCTGAATTGAATTTGCTTAAAGCTGCTTACAGAGCAAATATTCCTTATATGGTTCCGTTCCAAGTCTCTTATCCGTTTGATGATTTCATGGCTGAGACAGGTGAAGGCCAGCACAACTTTTATCAAGTTCATTTCTATACCCAAGAGCAATTAGTGAATGCTCCTGAATTTTTTAAAAATCTAGAAGAAAAATATAAAAATATTAAGGCTGTATTCATTAATGTTGATTTACCAGCCTTAGGTAATCGTGAAAAAGATAACAAGATTAGAGCCATGGCCGACCCTGACTCAGCTGATACTTTAAATGTGTTTGCATCGACTGATGTTAATTATAAAGTTATTACATGGGAAGAGATTATTAAAATTAATCAATCTACAAAACTTCCAATTGCGTTAAAAGGTGTTTTAAGAAAGGAAGATGTTCTAAAAGCAGCTGATATCGGTCTGGCTGGTGTGTTAATCTCAAATCATGGTGGTAGACAATTAGATTTTGCTATGCCACCAATTGAAATTCTAGCTCAATCCAAAAAGCTTTTGAAAGAGAAAAACGTAGATAAAGATTTCAGCATTTTTCTTGATGGTGGTATCAGAAGAGGCTCAGATATTATTAAAGCTTTATGTTTAGGTGCTACTGGTGTTGGTATGGGTAGACCATTTTTGTATGCAATGGCTGGTTATGGGCAACCTGGTGTTGAAAGGGCAATCCAAATTTTAAAATCTGAAATGATTAGAGATATGAAGCTGCTTGGTGTCACCTCCATTTCTGAATTGAATGAGGATATGGTTGATATTGAATCTTTAAAATATAAAGGTATTCAAACATCTGACTCCTTATACAATGTTAATTACATTCATATGCCAATGCCTAATTTCAGAAAACAGTAGAATATTCGCATACACGCTTTTGATGTTTTTTTATAATTATTCATATTTTACATACTATACTAAATCAAGCTTAATTCTAGTAAATTACATTATTCATTAAAACTATTTTAGTATACAAAACCGAAACCAAAAGAAACCTAGAAACTAAATAATACCCTTTCTAGGTATCAGCTTTATTTGAATCTTCATTGACTGTAACAGTTTTATCCCATCCCATTCTTCTATTCAGTCTTTCGTATTTTTGTCTATCTCTATCACTAACTGAAGGCTTGATATCACTCAATGCTTTCATGAAATCTTTGCTATCAACAACAAGATCTTCAACACTAGTTTCTTTAATTTCTTCAACACCTATCTGGATGTTCGTAAATATTTTTCTTTGTAAAGCATTCGTACCAGCTTGTCTAACCAATGACGACAAATCTGCACCTGAGAAATTTCTACATTTCTCATCGTGTGCAACAGTCTCCAAATTGACATTAGGGTCAAGAGGAGTATTATTCACGTTAACTAAAGTTCTCAAAATTTCTAATCTTTCATTGGCACTTGGTAATTCGACGTATAATAGTTTGTCCAATCTACCTGGTCTTAGCATAGCAGCATCAATCATATCGGGTCTGTTAGTAGCACCAATAACAAAGATACCCTTACGCTCATTTAACCCATCGAGTTCAGTTAACAATGTATTAACAACTCTAGAACTAGCTTCACTTAAACTAGTGTCTCTTCTAGGCACCAATGCATCCAATTCATCGAAGAAAATTATACAGGGAACAGAAGCTCTAGCTCTGGCAAATACTTTTCTGACAGCCTTTTCAGACTCACCAACATATTTATTCAACAACTCTGGACCTTTTACTGAAATAAAATTAGCTTTAGATTCATTAGCAACAGCTTTAGCCAACAAAGTTTTACCACAACCAGGTGGACCCCACATAAGCACACCTGCTGGAGCAGTAATACCAACCTTTTCATAAATTTCTGGTCTTTTAATAGGTTGAACAATAGCCATGTGAAGTTCAACACGGATTCTGGATAATGCACCAACACTGGCCCAAGTGACGTCTGGTATAGTGGCAAATCCTTCTCTCTTTGCTGTCGGTTGAATTTTTGGTAATGCAGTAAGGAAATCTTCTTTAATGATACGTAGTGGTTCCAATTGTTTAGGGGTTAGTGGTTCTGGATGTCTCAATAGAAATTTTTGGATTGTCGAAAGTTTAGAGAAATCACCGTCTTGAATTGTAAGTGCACTTGCTATCTTTTGAATTTTCTCTAATTGTTGTTGTTGTTGTTGTTGTTCATCGAGCTCCATTACATCTTCATTACTAATAGATGATTCTTGCTGGGTCTTTTGTTCTTCTTGTTCATTCAAGGTACTGAAAATTCTGTTAATTGCTTCAACACCTGCTGCTCCAACTAGAGCTTTTAAGTCAGCACCGACAAATCCAGGGGTCATTTTAGCTATTTGACGTAATCCTAATTCTCCACTACATTTAACAGTGCATGTCATGGATTGTAAAATGTTATATCTAGCACCTTCATCAGGAACATTGATGCTGATCTCTCTATCAAAACGGCCAGCTCTTCTTAACGCAGCATCTAGTGAATCCGGTCTATTAGTAGCACCAATAACAATAACTGGTTTACCTCCCGTCTTATCCAAAGACAACTCATCCATAGAAGTTAACAATTGAGCGACAATTCTTCTTTCCATTTCTCTTTGAGCGCCACCGTCTCTCTTAGGGGTAATTGCATCAATCTCATCAAAGAAAACAAGACAAGGTGCTAATTGCTTAGCTTCTTCAAAAATCTCTCTAAGTTTCTTTTCACTTTCACCTGACATACCACTAACAACAGAAGGGGCACTTAATGATATGAATGGAACTTGTAAAGTACCAGCTAAGGCATTTGCAATGGTAGTCTTCCCACAACCTGGAGGACCATGTAATAACACACCTCTTGGTGGTTCAATTCCCGTGGACAAATATATTTCTGGGTGCATTATAGGCATACCAACTACCTCTAATAACTCTTTGGTGACGTCTCCTAAACCTCCAAGTGACTCTAAAGTGGTTGAAGGTGGTGTTCTATCTTTCTTAAGTTTCTTGGATTTTCCTGAAGATGAGGTTTTAGATTTCCTTTTCTTTTTTTCTGATTCTGATTTATCATCTATAATAAATGTAGTGGTCTCCTGCTGTTCGTTATTTGTTAAAGTTTGTCTCCCATCTGCTTGTTGTGATGCAACTTCATTATTTACTACATTTTCTCCATTCTGCCATAGACTAACGATAGTCTTATTGGCTTGATTGGTATCAGGATAATCAACTAAATTACTATCTTCATTTCGAGAAACTGTTTCTCCATTTTCCTCCTTGTCTAAAGTAATTAAATCAATATTCATACCTTTAATTTCTTCCTCTTCTTCTTCCACAAACATGGTTAAAGCTCTATCAATGGATTTTCTCAAAATTTCATCTCTGGTTCTGGAAAATGTTCTATCATTTGCCTTAACATACGTAAATACTTCTTCACCTGTTAAGTGCCTAGCTAATGCTGAATTAAATGGACCTCTAGTGACTCCTAAATTTGTTTTCTCATCCAATAAACGGTCTATCTGAGAATAGACTTTGTTATCCATATCTTGCTGTAAAAGACCTGGTTTTCTTGTTCCATTTTTGGATTTAGCCATTTTGTAAAATTTTCCGAGTGGATACTTGGTCAATTAAAGGAAATGAAAGAATTCATATGTTCTTCAAAAAATATGTATGGCTATCGGTAATAACGTACGTACAAAATCAAAAAAAAAAATTTGTGAGGCTCTCTTAACAAACTTTCCAGGCTGTGTTGAATGTAGACGACCGACGTGAGATTTGCGTCTACAAGCTTTTGTGCGCGACTTTGGATGAGTGTTTAGTACTGGTTATTTAAGTACCGGAGTTGAGGCAAACGACACGGATTTCTTGATCGTATAACATATTCTTCAAAATTAAAGTTCTAGTTACCATAATTAATTAGTATTTGAGTAATGGGTAACGCACCTTCTACATCCAGCAGAAAACCTCCTAAAGTGACGGCACAAGACAAAGCCATTTTACAGTTGAAACTGCAAAGAGATAAACTACACAAAGCAACTTTAAAGATACAGACTGTGATAAACAGAGAACAGGAAATAGCAAAGCAATGTCTCAGAGATAATAATAAACGTAGAGCATTATTAGCTTTGAAAAAGAAGAAATATCAAGAAAGTTTATTGGACACAGTTGAAAAGCAAGCTGATACTCTCGAGAATTTGATTAATACTATAGAATTTAAACTAATAGAAAAAGATGTCCTTTACGGTATCGACCAAGGTAATACTGTTTTGAAACAACTAAATAAAGAGATGTCAATGGAAAAGGTTGAAAAGATATTGGATGATTCGCAAGAAGGTATACGTTATCAAGAGGAATTAAGTGAGAGATTGGGCGAAATGATGTCTAATTCCTTATCAGATGAAGTTGAAGCTGAATTAGCAGCTCTGGAGAAAGAAGCTTTGGGTGAGAAATTGAAAGAAGATACAACCGTTGTTCCTAGTGTTCCTATATTGCCAGACGTACCAAAACAAGAAATTAAAGAAGAAACCAAAACTGAGACTGAAGTTGAGGTACAAGAGGAAAAGTCCCTTAAACAAACTACAAAGAGAATTGCACCTGCCCCTGCCTAATTTCAAACATATATTGATACAAGTCATATACACATAATGCGTGATATCCTATATATTTAATTATTATTATATTAGTGATGTAAATTATAAAGCTCGAAAGAATATTAGTGTATAATAACTTATGTTAAAAACGGTTTCAATGGGGGTGGGTGGGGGCAACTAAGACAAAATTAACAATCTCTATTTACAAGAAAACGTATATCATAAGAACAAGATGCAGAGTGAAAAAAACTTAACGATAACATTTATAAATTGTAAGGTTCATCTAACCAATCTAAAAATTCAGGAGTGAAGTAAGAAATGATTAATCTAGCACCAGCTCTCAGGAAACCATGATGAGCTTCAAAAGCAATAGTCTTTAAATCGCAAATACCCTTTTCGGCAGCAGCATGTAGCATAGCATACTCTCCACTAACATGGTAACAACAAATTGGGTAATCTGCACAGATTTCAGCGGAATCTCTGACAATATCTAAGTAGAAACTAGATGGCTTAACGATAACACCATCAGTACCTTCATTCATGTCTCTGCGTAAAGCTCTTCTTGCTAAACCTTTTCCACCAGATGGCAATTGATAACACTTTCTGTCACCTTGACCTGGACTGGAACATGCAGCATCTCTGAACGGACCATATAAATTACCACTAAATTTAGCAGCGTAGGACATAACAAAGGTCTTATGAGCCAATCCAGCTTCGATCAAACCTTCCTTAATAGCTTTAATTCTACCATCCATCATATCAGAAGGGGCAACCGAGTTAGCACCAGCTTTGGCATAATTAACAGCAACTGCGGAAATTCTTCTGACAGATAATCTTTGGTTGATAGAACCATCTTCGTATAAAATACCACAATGACCATGAGAAGTGTATTCACATAAGCAAACATCACACATAATGTATAAAGATGGGAAAGCTTTTCTTAAAGCCTTAATACCTTGAATAACCGGACCTTTTGGATCATCAGCAGAAGTACCTTCTGGGTCCTTACTACCTTCCTTTAGTGGAACACCAAATAAGATGACCGCTTTTAAACCTTTCTTGATTAAAGGTTCAAGATACGGGATCAACTTATTAACACCAAATCTAGAGATATTTGGTAATGACGGGATAGGAGTTTCTTCATCTGGATCATCAGTAATAAATAATGGAAAAATGAACATATCCTTGTGAAGCTGTCTTTCATGTTGCCATGATCTTAATAATGGATGATTGTAACCACCTTGTAAGATGGATGAAACTTCAGTTGGTTTTTCTGGTAAGTATTCTGCTGTGTGAACTTGTTTGGACATGACGAGAATGTGACTTTCTGATCCGTTTCGTTATTTAAAGAGAAACAAGTTATAGGAAGAAATTTGCGATTGTTCTTTAGCTTGAACTCTCTTCCAACTTCTGATAACGGTCATGCGAAGCGAAATGCCGAAAAATTTAGTAAGGGAAATTTTATTTTCGTTGGCTGGATACTTCCCCTTTGGGAAGTCCTTGGATTTGAGCTTTACTTATATCTATCATTTACTGTACATACCAATATTATTACTATATAATTTACAGCTTCTATTGGCCACCTCTCATAATATTTCGTCTCACTCGAAGGACTTTACCTCCTTTACCCAGTTTAGAGTTGAATGTAACATAAGGGATGTCCGAAGCCTTTCTTTTCTTTCCACCTATCTTTTGAACTAGAACTCTAGGAATAATCTCTTCAATTGGTACATCGAATCTGCCTTTAACTAAAAGAAGTTTGTAATCTCCATCGCCAAATTTATCTCTTAAAGTTGATTGTTGGATCGGAGTATAGAGATTTATTAAAGAACCTTCTTTATCAAGTGAATGAATTAAACTTAATCCTAAAAATTCCATATCTATAGTTTCTAGTAATTTATCACTACTTATTAGGTTAGGCAATCCATTTAAAAAAGATAATTCACCATTATCGATTAATTTTCGAAAAGAAACTTGAAATTCTTCCAATGGAATAGCAAACAATCCAACAATTTGAGCTTCTAAGCACTCAACCAAATCTTCATGATTGATATTATTGGAATCAAGCAAGCAAACGCCTGCAATTCCATTAGACCGGATTAACGTATCTAAGGTATTTGCATTATTACCTGAAACATAAGATATTCTATAAGGTGCTTTCATAATCAAAGGATCAAAATTAAAACTATCATCAGTAGGGTTATAATGTAAATAACTTAACATTTTAAAATGACGTATTTGAGAAGCTGGATATCTAACAACATCATCACCAACAAAACAAGCTTGTAGTTTGATTAGTTTGTCATAAGTTAATTGGCTTAATAATTCACCTTCAGTCTCATCTCTATCTAAACCGCTCATACTAGTTAAATAAACTAGATGTGTAGGTTTCAACAATGATGTAAGCTGTTTTAAAATTTCTATACCAAAACCTTTGATCCATCCTGGAGAATTCACCAACACGTGAGAATCATTATTGAGTTCAATCAACTTTTTGATTTCAAATAAATAAGTAGATGGTGTACGTTGAGGTGTATTAAACCCAATAAAACTATTCTTAATCATTTTAGGTATTTGCTTATTCATAAATGGCAGCGATATTCCAAATGACGGTTTTTTATGTTTGGTTAGAGATATGCAACCAGGATATGAATATTCAGGTTGGCCTGGATCAATGTCTAGTATGTTTAAACCAGTGAAGGTGTCATTTGAAGTTGTTGTGAGTTTATTTTGAAGAAGTTTTAAAAACGTTGATTTACCACTGTTTTTAGGTCCAACAATTAAGACTTTGAATTGTTTTACAGTTTTAGTGTAATTTTCAAATTCGTCGCATAAATTATCTATCTCGGTTTTCCAAGACTTGGGTATCGAAGTTCCTATATTTCTTTCATCTTTAGACACAACTAACTTAAATGAATAACCAAAAAATGCAGTATTGTACTCCTCTAAGGAAGTGGTGGATTGTATTGACTTTGGTTCTAACTCTTCTTGCCAATTTGGATAGATATTCTTTAACTGAGGGTATAATAAGCCAAATGTTTCCAATCCGTTAAACAAATTCGAAACCTTTAGAACTGACTTATAATCAGATGTGAATAAATGGACATTCTCTTCATTCTTAGAATCATCCGTTATACTTGAATCTGTTACTTGTGTAGCTTGAATCAAAGGTAGGGGCACTAAGCTTGCTGCATTTATGGTAATTTCGTAGTATGGGTTTGAATGATACGTAACTGAATCAATTTGTACTGCACCTCTTTGAACAATTAATTTGTATAGTCCTTTAACCATTATTGACTCTCCTACTTTTAAACCTATTATCACGTAGTCTTTTCCAAAAATCAAATTGTCATCATCAGGCTTGAATTTCGAAGAAGTTATAAGAGTGACGTTGGGGGTATTATAATATAAGTTTGATCTTGATTGAAGTTGTGTTCCAAAAGGGGAAGGAGTGTTTGTCCCAGAGTTTATAGTCCCTAAATCTATTTGAATTGTTTGCGGTATCATAGATGAAAGATTGCTGTTTTCTGGTTCTGTGTTGTCATCATTGGTATAAGTGATGAGTTCATCGTCAGAATCGGAGTTATTTAGTGCAGCAAAAGCACTCACTGTTGGAAGTTAGTAACAATCTCTTATCTTGTAGAGTAGTCAGTAATAGTCAAGACAAATAACATACATCTCTTTGAAGACATGAGTTTTGCCTGTATCTAATAAAATTAGCCGAAAGAAAAGCTGTTGATCATTTTAACTTGAGGAAAAAATATATCCACTTTCTGAGGTTGATGGCTTGCGGCTCAACCTGTTGAAGTACAACCTAGCTTTTAAGAACTCAATAGTTAATAATGTTAAATAAACAAACGCAATAGAAGGCAGAATAAGAAATAAAGAAAATAAAAAAATGCCATATAAAAATAATACAACTATATATAATCTAGTGTAATTTCCATACAAAAAAAACTGAGAGCCATGGCAGCTATAACAAAGATAGATAGAATATTTTCTAAACAAAAATTTCTTAAATAAATTAAAACCAATAGGACCATGTTTCTTTCAGGTATATCCTCAAAAATTAATATCAATCTGTAAAATTCTTCTCTCACCTTACTCATACCAGGAAAGTCCTGCTCAAATATGTCATCTTCCAAACAGCAAATACAAGTTACTGCATTTAAGCTTGAATGATCGAGATAGCACTCCTTGCAACTTCCATTAATGCATCTCTTAAACTCTTTAAACAGCACCTTCCTACGTGACTTCAAGTAGGAATATTTCGAATTAAACCCATCATCAGGCAAAAAACATATATCTTTAATATGCTGGTCCACAATAAAATAAGCAGATTGTTTATACCTGGAAAAAAAAACAATAGTTTCAAAAAGTCTATCAATTACCTCGTTGCTCTCATATTGACTTATGTGGCAAACCTGTTTTAACAAAATTTCAAAAGTATCATATTTTCTCAACAGCAGCTTGAAAAATTCCAACTTCAAAAACCAATTTCGTTTCTCAACTAAATTAGAATATTGATTTAAAAATTCTATATGGTTCATTTGATAAGTTTCCTGGAATATTATTTTTTCTTGTTCTGAGACATTACTATTCCCAATCTGTAACAAACTCAATCTTTTCTGTTGTTCTTCAAGAGTGTGGATGTAAGTGGGCGGTACACTGTTATTTTTATTTAGTTTTTCCCTTAACATTCTATCAAAAGCTCTTTGTTCAAAAATAATCGAAAAGGAAGCAACATACCTGCAGAGCGTTACTCTTAGACCTGGTAACTTGGGATATTGCTTTCTAAAAAGCCTATCAGGAAGAGAGCACAATATCCGAATTTTATTTAGAAAATCAAAAAGTTCTATTCCTTGTAGTTTCCTTAGCCTTTGTTGGATTTGATCGTGGACCCAATTTAAAGTTGCTGGTGAGCGTTCGGCATAATCTACCCCATTAATAATATCAAGTAAAAGTTCATCAAAGTCAGATAAATTCCTATAATCAGTGAAAACAAGCAAATAAAGTAAAATATTGAACTTCTCTGTTAGTTCAAATAAAAAGGGGTATCCAGCAATAACAGTAGTCTTATCCATTTGACTTAGTTTAATTATGCCAAGTATTGAATAGGGATCAATAAAAAAGTTAGGATCTGAAGTCGAAGAACACATATGACTAGTGACTTCAGAAACAGCTATAATTTCTGAGGCCTTCTTCTTGAAGTAAGCATTTCTCTTGTTGATTAACCTTGGATATTGCCTGGCAAATTCACTGCCACTTAAAGAACAAGTTTCTTTATATAATTCAGAATTGTCGTCAACAAAAGATCTGATCCAGTTGAATATTGATTGCATATGAGCAACATTAATTATTAGATTGATTGGGGCATATAAGTAACAGAATGGTGCGTTCCTACCAACACGTTGGGTGATAATTTGTTTGTATGCTGGATGGCCATTAGCACAGGTCACACAGATCTCAGAAAATGAAAGCAGCCTCGCTTCATTTCAGTATCTCATATAGCTAGCTCCTGATACTTGGTCATCACACAATGTTAATCACTACACTTTAATTATTAAAAAAATCGAGGTTAAAATTCAATATATACACTGGATAATAAATAAATACAATTGAAAGTAAAGGTACATGTAAAAATAAATACAAATCATTGAAAACTTATGCACTTAAATATAGATAAGTAAAATTTGATATCAACACTGATTATTGACCCTATGGGATTTATGAAATTTACGAGATGTATGGGATTTATGAGCTTTATGAGCTTTATGATAATTCTTTTTATTGACTTTTGTTTTTATTTTTTCTTTATTTTTCTCTTCCCTAAATTTCTGTTTTGCGGGAGCTGCTAGCTGATATCCTTCAACGTCTTCCGCTTCAACTACTCCCTCAGGTTGTTTGATCATATTTCCTAGATTTTCAATAAAATCTTCGAATTCTTCGTCTTGTTGAATTGTTTCTGCTTTAGTGTAGTCTTAGTAAAAGTTATAGAGTGCTATTCCTGCGAAGGAACAGACTGCCACAGAAGTTTGACGCTCTTTTAAGAAGTTCCCAAATGTCATTAAATTTTGAACGTAATTGGAAATTAGCAAAAAATAAAATCCAAAAAAAATAATGAACATTTATTGTTAAAATTGAATATACTTTTTTCTGGTTACAATTTGCCAGTTGCTTCAATTAGTAGTTCATGCTACCCTAGTTACCTGCTACTGCTACCAAATCAAACAATCGACCCGTCGGTGACTATAAATTGCTAAGACTACCAGATTTGCCTATGCACCACTTAACATCCCTGCACCAAATAATATTCAGCCAATCAGATCGCTTACTTTACTCACTCTCTGACAAAAAATCGTTCCACGCGCAAAGAGAGGAAGAGAGCTTGTCAAAAAGTAGACAGTCTTAAGATTTGAAGATTTACTAACTTGTATAGTTCGAACTCGATAGCATACCAACATTTGTATATACTTAAACAATGTCTGACTACAAATTACAAACTCCAGGTTTCGATGCCAGATTCCCACAACAAAACCAAACTAAGCACTGTTACCAATCGTACTTAGATTATCACAAATGTGTTGCTTTAAAAGGTGAAGATTTTGCTCCATGTAAAGTTTTCTTCCAAACTTTCCAATCCTTATGTCCTTTACAATGGACTGAAGAATGGGATGAACAAAGAGCTGCAAGTACTTTCCCAGGTAACTTATCTGTTGAAAAGTTCAAGACCGAAAACGAAGAATAAATTTAATGGCATAAAGCAAGGTGTTCATTCAATTCAGTTTTCTTTGTTTTCAGCATATTCATTATTCATCATATGTATATTTGTTAAGATATCTCTCTTTGTTATAGGTTAAGTTGCTAACTGCTGGGTTATGCTTGTTCTGTTATCTTTTGTTTTTTTCAATTTTCAGGAACAGTTGATTGTTTATATGACTTAATAAAATTTGCTTACATTTCATTTTAATCAACTTGGACTTAAAGATTGATTTTATAAATTACGACTACATCATTCACTTAGTTTTAATTTTTTATCAATGACGGTTTGAGATATACTAAAGTGTACATGTGTCCATCATGCTTTGCTTTTTGTTTTATATACATTTCTACTATCTTATTCTTCTTTATTCCCTCTTTAATTTTTGAAAAACAGTTCAACAATCTATTTATTTTCCTTTTTAGTATACACACCATGTGTACAACCCAACCATTACATTACAACTTCAATATAAAAGAAACAAATTAAGTACGAAATATATTTGTTGTAGATTCGTGTAGAAATTTAAAACATTCTATAAGTAAAGTAGTATTTATACACTCTCAAGAATGGTAATTACTGTTCTTGTAAACTCCACCCATCATTGATCAAATCATCGAATCTTTGGAGCAACCTCAAAGGGGCATTATCATATAAATTGAAGTTCATATATGTGTACATCACAGGCAATGAAATAGTCTTATCAATTTCAAGAACAACCAAATGATCTTTATTAAAATAATCTCTCAATTTGACATTTCCATCTTCAATTTTTTCTGAGCTTTTAATTTTTTCTAACTTTCTTTTTCTTTTTTCTTCTTGTTTTGAACGTAGTTCAGAACGTTGGATTGTAGTATAGTCTAAGTAATTGAATTGTTTATATTGATATCCTGGCATATTTTCAACCTTGGTTGTTCCAATAACTATATTTTTCTGATTATCAAATTTAGCTAATCTATCATTTTTAACTACATAATTACCAGTTAAAGTTTTCTTTTTGGATTTAGTTGATGGTTTTTTTAAGACATTATTTAATTTTTGTTTGACGATTTCGACTATAGTAACTAATTTTTGAATTCCTTCATTCTTAGAAATCAATAATAATTCAACTTCTTCAAGTGGTAATTGTGGATATTGGTCTTTGGTAAATGTATTTTGCGTAAGTAATTTAAATATTTGATTTATACGTTTACTGATATTATCATTAGGTTTTATCACAAGCCTTTTTAAATCGGGGCCAAACTGAGAATCAATTGTTAAATTCTGGGAATATCTTATACTTTCATTTGTCAATATGGGTCTATTATTGCTAAAGGAAATAGATGGTAATGATAACGAATTTTGTTCTTCTGTATCCGTTGGTACTTCATCTGGATCTTGATTTGTTGTTACGGTAGATTGATGTCTTGATAAAGAACCTGAAGGTTGTGAACGTTTAGCCAACTTTTGCTTCTTTCGTTTATGTGAGCCATCTAGTACCATTTTATAATTTATTGAAGTCAATATCAGTGTTACTGATGTACATCTCAGCTACCAACCCTCTTAAATTCACCTCATAATTTTAGAAAAAGTTGAAACATCAAAATGTCAGGCTGTGTAGCAAATTGGCTTCTCGTTTCACACAAAATCAAACGTGAGTAAATGACTCTACGGAGATTAATCAGGATAATCATAACTTATTCTTTCCAAATTTCCTCTTTTTAAAGGATAATACAAAGAATATAAAAATGTCTCATAACTGTCACGATGAGCATATTACCCATACTCATAACACGGGTGGAAACAGAGGACATGATCATCAACATGAAGCTGCTCCAATTCCAACTAATGTTTCGCAATCATTAAATTCCAAGATTAACACAGTGAATCTAACAGCTTTCAATTTATCCAACAATCAATCTGAATTACCTAAGTTATTTAAAACACAAACTTCAAAAAATGAAATTGAACCAGTTTTTAAAAGTGATGCCGACAGCCAACTGATTTTAAGAATTCCATTTGATGAAGTTAGCGTTAAACTATATTCTTTCATTTTAAGAACTTCAAAAAGTGGAGATCATTGTCCTAAATCAGTTAAATTCTATAAAAATTTTGATAATTTAGATTTTGATTCAATTGGATCTACAAAACCAACATTCATGGTTGAACATCCTGAGATTGGTATCGATGATTCAAGTTCTATATCATCAACTATTAGAGTAGGTGAGAACGGTCAACCAGTTAATGAGCTAATTGATGATAATACATTTGTAGAGCATTTTTTGCCAAGACATTTATTCAGTGGTGTTAATAATTTAACTATATTTTTTGAAAATAACTGGACTGATGATGAAGACGAAGTTATACATTTGTATTCAATTGAATTAAGAGGAGAATTCAAACAACTAACTAGAGAGCCTGTTGTTACTTTGTATGAATCTGCTGCTAATCCTGCTGATCATAAAAATGTCCTGACTGAGGAAAATAGAAATTTCCACAGTATTTGATGGATTAATATCATTTGTTAAGGTCGAAAAAAGTTTTTGTATTTTGTTTTTATGGTATAGTTTTGGTCTTTATCCTGGAGTTTTCCTGCTTTCTTATGTTTGTATTAGCTATTATAATTATTGGAATAGTGTTTTGCTTTTTGTATTTGATCTTTTTTAATTTGAATTGTTCTTCTTCACATAAGCTTATCTTGATTTTTATGCTTAATAAAATCAAATGAATAGTAACCATTCAGACGAAAGTCTTCATTACAGTGTAACAAGTTATAGTTGCCACTTCTATGAGCAACTATTAAAATTATATTTTGTTTTAATAAAGCTAAGTACCAGCCAGTTAATAACCAGCCAGTTAAGAGCTAAGATAACTTAATATGACCTCTTCCCTGATTCATTACTATATTGATGCTTTTTGAACTCACTACTTCATTATAATTTTCCAATAGCATTAATGCGGTTTTACAAACTTTAATAGCTAGGTAATTAGCTATTCATTTACTCCTTAAGTACTAATTAATCCATCATATAGCGATATAAACTATCGCGAGACTAACATTGCTCTAAATATAGTTGAAGCAATTTCACTGAATGTTAAAATTAAGACTTGGATTTATTCAACTCAATTAACCAAGAATATAATCCAAATCATTATTTTAACCATTGAAGAGACGTATTAATACTTCAAAATCATTGTCTTGTATATACCAACAATAACTTCCATTCATGAGTCCCCCCTCCCCCTTTGTAGATTAAAATGGTTTCTTGCACCAAGGCCTTTCTGTCTGCGGCTGATCAATATGATCAAATTTGGCATTAATCAAGATCCGGATCTAGGAGCCAGCCAACATCCAAGTGACAAACGCTCTTAAATATTGGTAGCCAAAAAAATATTTATGGGATTGAACAGCATCCTTCATTTCATTACAACCCGTTCTATTCCTTCATAAAATATATAATAGAGTGAGAGTTAGAGAATAAACCTCTGCTGGTAAGGGCTAAATGTGATTTCAGGATCACCATTATATTTGGATCGTCATAGATTGTTTATTCTATTGCATACGTAATTGTGAAGATTATTTCATATACATCCCTTTGATATATACATGTATTAATCATTAATTACCAATATAGTTTATCTAATACATGATAAGCAAATTTCAATACCATTTTAACTGTATAGTGGTAAATTTGAAGAGTTCTGATTAAAAGTTTGTCATAAACCTATGAATGAAATACAAAATATATAATAGGTGCATGTTCCTGTAAGGAACCTTTTAAAAGAGCGTTAAGAATGTTTAAAAGAATACTAAAAGAATAAGGAAAATAAAATAGCAATTTAATGCTAAGCAAACTCCAGCGATATCTTCAAGGAAGATTATATCAGTTACTCAGTCACTCAAGTCACTCAAGTCACTCAGTTATCAAGCTTTTACCAGAATTAAGACTAGCAGTCTGATTGTAAAGCTCCCTACCAAACCTAATTTCTTTCCAACATTCTTTATAAGGATGAAAGAAATCGATCTCAAACCATTTAAAAGAAGACAATTTCTTTAATCTTCTAATGATAGTTTCAATGTCTAACATCAATTTTAATGAATTGTTTTCATTAAGAAGAGACTCTTCATCCATCTCAATAATTGCTTTAATCTTAGGATCCACATCTTTATCATGCTCTTTTGGAATCTTTGTGAGGATTCTAAATCCATTTGAAACTGTATACATCACTTTGAAAGTTTCGAAGCTATCGCAGAATTGCTCTAGTTGAAATTCTAAATTTGGTGTTTTTTCTGGAAGACTTTCAGCTGAAGCAATTAAGCTTTTTTTAAATTTCTATATAAATCATATTAATTGTTTATTTGTTAGTATACTTAAAAAACTATCATAAATGGATGAATGTATTGAATTGGTGTTTTTACAAGATGCAAAATTGACATCTGAAGAAGCATATAATGCATACTTCTAATTGGGTGAGTAGTTTTGGGTAGTCGTAAACTCCTAGTGTTGGCATTATTTAAATAATATATCTGATAATTAATTAAAGCTTTAATAAAAGAAGAGTAGAGTATAAAAAACTCGAAATTTGCCAAAAATGAACCAGTTTTAGCTCATTTAATCTTGGATATGTATGGAGTATACGTGCGCCAAATTTGGCCCAATTAGGATGCCTCATCATGCAATATTTAAGCTCTTTTCATTAGCCGCGGCTTTGTTTTTTGCAGGAATGGGACTATTTGTTCAGCTAAGTGATGACATGAAAGTTACATTAGTTCAAATGTATGTTAGACCATCCTATAGATTTATTTCATTATGTATATTCATTCTAAACTATCACAACAAAAAGTGTGATTAATTGAATTTCAGTAGTTTAACCACTTCTTCAACAAAATATATTTCGCATTTCTTGGAAGCACTACTTAAGCGAAATGCATACCAAAATAAATGATACCCACATCATTTCATCTCTTATTTATTATTCATTAGAAGGTAGCAAGTACTGACACAAATCTTGCTGATTATTACAAGTCCAACACTTACAACACCATAATTTTCTTGAATTGCACCAAAGACATAGTGCCATTAGCCTCACAAGTGTACATTTCGTTCAGAGGCTCAAACATCCACATCGCAATTAATGCTAGAATAAGATACTCTTCTATATATTCAACAGTAGTACTTATTTGGCAGTATCTGGACAAATAATGAACTAAAAAACTTCTCACATATTCAATGTGAATTAAAAAGTACAAAATTACCATAAAAACCAAAACCCAAACTGTATACATCATTAACAAGGACACACTTCTTCATAAAAGAAAATTTTATTTCCATCATTTTTATTCTGCTCATGATTAACAAAAACGTTACCATTAACTTCTTCCACAATACTACCATAACCATTCATTTGACCAGTTGTCTGAACAATTACAGAACTACTAGCTCTAGACCTTGATCTTGACCACCAATTATCATCGAAGCGTCCTGAATCATTATTAGTTCTTGGTCTTGTTCTGGCACATAGACCCCCATTAATTATAGATTCAGTAATTGTGAATTTCAGTTTTTGCAAATTGCAATGGTTATTTCTAGAGATCCAATAATTCAGACCAACAATTACTGAATCTATCACTATAATAGCCAAAAACTGAAGAGTTGAATTAAATAAACAAATAAACTCCCCTGATCCTGTTCCTGTTTCACCAGTATCACCTACACATCTAGCGATAATTAAATAACTAATCAAAGTTACCATTTCTAGAACATATCCAAAAATCGATAATCCATGAGTACTCTGCTTTTTGTAAACTGTGAGCAATTGGGCAATTCTTGATACAAGAACAAACCCAAAACTCAACGATGTTATGAAAATCCAAACTAACTCATCATCCAACTCTGAGATGGACGTGTGCTGCATAGTCAACACTACCACTTTACTCACATTAACAGGCATAGCATTTGAACCAACCGGTGTGATGGCTAGTAGTGTTGCTAATATTGGTGCTACATGTGGTAGAGTTTGGTGATGTGATGGATATAATGATCTCTGTTGTTGGTTTGTGGTTGTTGGATTATTAGATTCATGATCAAAATTGGATATCATGTATTCTGACAGTTGTGGAGACCAAGCCATAGTTTTCAGATGCATTTGAGTTTGACTTGTACTGGTGCTTACTTGTGGTTGAGAAGACTGGAGATAATTTTCAGAAGTGAAGTTAACAAATGGTGACGATGATGAAGTGTAATCGAACAGGTTGGATTTCATTGACTCTGAAGAGTCAGGTATTAACTCGGTTGTTTCTGAAACTTGATCCTGAATTAGACTTAAATTTGAGTCTACTGATCTTGAAAAACTGAAAACTTGGACACACATATAAATGTTTAGAGAAAACCATATTATGCAACAGATTAAGTTATATTTGTTATGTCTGAGGTATATATTTGCCAAAAGGCAAAGTAACGAATTCAGTGTATTGAACACAGTGGATGTGAAGGAAAGGCTTAAATAAGAAAGTAAATCCCTATCAACCGTTTCCCTTAACAGCCTGATATTTTGTGAGTTGAAATTCAAGTATATTTGCATTAATGGAATACAAGAAAATATAAAATTTAATATTGTGATAGTGACATACGAGAAGGTGAAAAGAGACATAATGTTTGCTTAAGTTTTAATTAGTGTAGTTTCTGTGTTGGAGTGGGGTGAGATTAAGGGAGTTTGTTGATCAAGCAGCTGTACTTGATATATATAAGAAACACAACTTAGTAAATATGAGAACCGGATAAAAAAACAAAACACAAGATTTTTGAAATTACGTTTACTAAAACCAACCAGTTCTAGTTCACTTGGATTTGGCCACTCAGGTGGATCACCCCGGATAGCTAATTAACTGATAACTTCCTGAATGAAATTTTTGCTTATCGTCTGCGCGCCATTTCTTATCGGTGTGTGGTGTAGCCTTATCAACTGATGTTGAAGGATGGTTTTGGAAACGGTCAAATCAAAGTTATTTCATATCTCTCTAGTTTATGTCTAGATGGATGTTTTAATATGTTTACCAACATCCAGCTTTAAAACTAGATTTATTACAGAAATACTGAGTTTCCAGTGATCCTCCTCAATATCTGGAAATTGTTCATTCTTGTCTGAATGAAGGATGAAATGAACAGGACATTTAGGTGCTTACCTCCGATTTATAACACCGTCTGGTTAATAGTTTCACATTACCTATTTCCAGAAGAAATGCCATA
This sequence comes from Ambrosiozyma ambrosiae, assembly GCA_003705185.2. Taxonomy (NCBI): domain Eukaryota; kingdom Fungi; phylum Ascomycota; class Pichiomycetes; order Pichiales; family Pichiaceae; genus Ambrosiozyma; species Ambrosiozyma ambrosiae. The sequence continues at coordinate 63,122 of PPHU02000020.1, forward strand.
ATCCATTAATTATTTGTTAATTTTACTTCCGAGATTAAATATTTAAGTTACTGGAATCTCTTGAGAGTCGCACGTGATTCGTCAGAATAATATTTATTGATGCAATTACTTTACAAAAATCAAAGGTACTAACTAGTGTAGGAAAAAGCCAATCATTAATCAAAAAAACTATACATGAAGAAATATACAAAGTAGGTATTAAAGAATATGTGTAATAGTAGAAATTGTAGAAGAAGCGAAATAGAACATAAGATAAAAAGTCATGTCTAATCATAGGCATGCAAACTATAAGAAATAATCAGCAACAGGTTTTTTCGACGGTATTTCATTACTTACTTGAAGAACCGTATCAAAAACAGTATAAGTTCTATCTAAATTATCATTCAACGTTAAAACAGCAGCAACATTACCACATCTATAACAATAGTTAGGAGCAGACCAAACAGTAACCAGCCCACCATCAAACACCTCTTTGTAGCCTTCCATAACCAACTGATGAGCCCTTGCAATCAAGCTTAAATTATTCCTATATAAAAATCTCTCTGTTTCAGCATATCCAAACAAATAGCCAGCACCTCTAGGAGACACAGCCCACGCTGGTATATTCTCTTCAGGATCTGACCAAAGTAAATCACACATCGATCCATCATGTGGAACTTCTTGTTTTCTATCAATCATTCTAATTTCATCAATTGTTTCAATAGCTGGACTTAGACCACCATGAACACAAAATACACCTTCTTGGTTACCACCAGATGAAATAATATAAGCACCTAAGGCAAGATAATCGAAGACGTCACAACAGTATCTCCACACGTTAGCAGAGCCGTATTTCCTAAGGCATTCATCATAAAATCCATATACTGAAGTGATTTGTCTTGATTCATGATTTCCTCTAATTAAAAAAACTCTATCAGGGTATCTAACTTTATAACTTAATAACAATAAAAATGTCTCTAATGAATAAAAACCTCTATCGACAAAATCACCAAGAAATAAATACTTACTATCTGGAGGATCCTTGGAAATATTAAATAAAGTGATTAAGTCATGTAGTTGACCATGAATATCTCCACAGATTGTTATTGGGGTATCTATTAGTTGAATATTCGATTCCTGTATTAGCAATTCCTGAGCTAAGAAACATAACTGCTGTACATCGTTTTCAGGGATGATTGTACATTTCTTCACATCTTCTATTATTTTATCCAAATTGAGCATGATAGATTTATCTTGATTATTATTGTTGTTGCTTTAGATGGAAAGGTTGAGAGATTAAATATGGGAGAAGATATTCTGGGGAAAGGAAAAAGCTTTGAAATTAATTGTTATAGTAAAGAATGATAACCTAAAGAAGAATTTTCCGTTAGTTGATAAGTATTCCAATTCTAACCTTCTATTCTTTGGGATCTTTGTATATCTGCTGGATTAAAGTCCAACGTGAGTTAAGGATGCAACGGTAGATAACATGTAGGAAGAGAACAATCCACTCCAAAACTATAGTTCAAACGATAAATTCATTAGGCGAAGAGGCGCGTTGAACTTGAGATTTTTAGTGGCTCAGTTAAAACCTTAGCAGTTTACGTGTTTGTGTTTAGTTACTGGTATTTTATTGGTATTTACTAGGTTTACCACAAGGGGCGTATGTAAGGTAGCCAAATAAAAATTTGGGCACTGACAGATCCAGTTAATTAATTACCACTAAAACAAGAGACTTCAAAGGACAAATTTATAATTAACGGGTTCCCCTTTAATCGCAACAGAACATTATCCAATCATTAATAAAAAATTACACAAGGGGTCAACTGGGAATTGAACCCAGGGCCTCCTGCACCCAAAGCAGGAATCATACCACTAGACCATTAACCCATTTTGTGCGTTAAGGCTACAAAACTTATGAATTTTTCATATACTTTCTATGTTGGTTAATTTGTTTGCTTATTTATATTTATCTTATTAGTTTGTTTACTTTATCTGTTTTATTCCTGCTTTAAGTTTATTTTGTTCTCATGGTTTCATGATTGAGCGGGTTATTGGTGCAAAAAAAAAACTTGATAATTCCAGTAACCATTTTATAGTGTTTGTATAAGTTGACAGCCATTAACATTTACGTAATCACTAATATTTGCGACGCGTCTGAATTCTGGATAGGGAAATTTCGACTCAGAACTAAGAAATTTATAGCAATTTGTGGAATGGTAAACAGAAGGATTCTAATTTCACTAAATCGATAACCTGATCCGACTAGATTCGATGCTCCGTTTGCCACACACAAAATAACAACCGTAGGTTTCAATTAAACCGAATACATATAATTATTATTCTTAAAATAGTATAACTTCATGGCTAACCGGGACGTTGATCGATTTTTAGATACGTTTCAAGAACTTAGTTCCACTAGATTTTTGGAAAATGACAGTAGAATGTCAAACTTAGAAAAAGAAGTTGAAAGAAAGAGACAAGCGTATAAAAATTCACCTAAGAAGAAAGGTAAACCTTTAGTTCCTATAAAAAGTTCTGCTTTACAATCGTTAAATGGTACTACACCAACGATGGATTATCAAATGTCTTACAGTGCAAGTAATGCTGCTGCCTCGAGAAGCATATACAGAGATCTGGATATTGAGTTGGTAAATCCTATTGCAAAACCTTCTGATTTTGACTTAAAGCCACTCACTAGTTCACTTTCCGGTATCGAGCCTACTTCAACTGAAATTAAATCCCAACAATGTCATGACTCGTTGGCCGAACTGATGAATCAACTTGATGTCAATACCAGTTTTGAATATCCCCAAAGAAATAAAAATGAACCTAAGCCAATCAAAGCTGAAGAAATTCTAAATACTCCTGCTAGAACTGACCTTACTTTTAGACCCAAATCATTGATTGTTATGTCAAAGATATCAATTAAGAAAGAAGAAAAGCAATCAATAACAAGGTCAACCGACAATGCTGATAAATACGACACTCCATCGTTTGAAAATGAACAAGAGGATTCATCTTCTGATGATGAAAGGCCTGAACAGCTGGAAGCTTGGAAATTCACCAAATCTAAAAAAACTGAACCTCTGGATAAGTTAGTTGTCCTTGATAATCATGATGCGTCTGACAGATCACCATCCACTGTTTATAAATTATCAACATCATCGAACAAATTAACTAGTTCAGCTCCAGCATTACCTGATAGACCTACCTCTGCCTCTTCGCACAAGTCCTCACCATGGAGATCACAAGCGCATCAATCTTCTGTTTCATCAAAACTACATTCTGACGACCACAAGCATACAACAACCTTTGATAAATCAGCATCAAACAGCTCTACAACCTCACATACCTTATCAAGTTGCAAAGGTAAACCAACTCCAACTCCAAAGCCTAAACCAAAACCAAAACCAAAACCTGCAAAAAGACAGATTGCTAACATTGCGCTAGATTACATTCCTATGCCGAACTCTATGGCTGTTATGTCGGCTGTAGCTGCTGCTAAAGCACCAGCTTTGTCTCCAACCAAAATTGATACAACAGTTGGTGAACCAGCTCCTGATCTGAATATGCATGCCAGATTCCTCACAAATGGTGGTGCTTCATCTCCAACTAAACAGACATCTCGAGAGATATCATCTATTTTACCAAGTAAGAATTCATTATTCAAAGAATCAAATACCACAATTATATCTAATGTACCATCATATAGCTTCAATAAATCCGTTGTTCCAGATCCAGTGAAGAAAGTAAATAATGATAATGAAGAGGAAAGAAATGTATCCGTTGTAACGTTAACTAGAAAACTGAAACATACTCCTAAGCCTAAGCCTAAGCCTAAACCAACCTACAACGTTGTCCCTGAAGCTTTTACTGTCAATTTAAAAACATCTAAGACTTCTAAAAAAATTGAACCGGAGGAGAAAACTGAAGCTTTAAAGAAAGTATCTGCTTTGAATAAACCAAAAATAGCACCAAAACCCGAAGTAACAATTCCTGAAGGTATGCTGAAATATACAACTTTAAATAAAACTAAACCTACTCCAAAAATTGAGAAAGAAGTTCCTGAAGCACTGAAAAAAGTTGGCTGCTTGAATAAACCCAAACCTGCTCCGAAACCACAAATTGAATTACCTGAAGCAATGCAAAAAATTGGATCTTTAAATAAGCCCAAAGTAACCCCTAAACCCCAAATTGAGTTACCCGAAGCTTTACAAAAGTTTGAACGTTTCAGAACAAAGAACAATAATAAGCTAGAAAGTAAGACTTTGACAAAACAGGCTCAGCTTGATCAATCATCATCGTCACCTATACGATCACCAAATAGAAGCAACACTGTCCCAGTTTCACAGTCTAGTGCTTTTGCTAATAATCAAAAATTTCAGAAAATAGCTTCTAATTTGAATAACACTATTAAGAACTCCTTCAATGCTCAGGTTTTACCACCTGCTGCATCTTCTCCCTCCCCATATGATACTCTCAATGATATTCCATCTCGAATCAGCAGCAAGTCAAAAACTATTGACAACTCAGAATTAGACAAAGAAGGTCAGAAGTTGACTCATATTACCAAAGGAAGGGCAAAGGGCCCTAAAAGACGACTACCTAAGAAAGTTGGTTCTACAGAAAATGGCGATGAAAATAAGAAACTTGCAGGTTTGCAGGTAAGCGAAGTGCGTCCTGCAACCTCCAAGAAAACTCCTCCGGCAATCAGAAAATCGTCTAGAAGAGTATCTGGTGGTGACTTGTTTCTCTAGCATTTGTTTTATATATTTGTATAGCATTTGATTCAATAAACCCTTCTACAATTAAGTAAAAATAAGAGCTCTGAACTAATCCAAAAATATAGTGGCGCTCGCACATCCGGGAACAGGATTCAAATTCGAATCACGAAAGAAAATCAACATCAACAACATGCATATCCCTATGACACATGTTCATAAACTACTTCAACAGGTGGACCTCTTTCCTTCCATCAACTTCCCAAAAGTATTACATGAACTACAGACAAATGGACTCAGAGCATCTAGGGTATGTGATTAATTTGTTTTTACTCTCCTTTCTCGTTGGACTCATACTAACCTTTGCAAAATAGATCACCAAAGTTGTTCCCAAAAGGACACATAGGAAAAAACTATAGAAATTACCCTAAACGATACATAACTTTCATAGTATTATCAATATTCATATTAATCACTCTTATATTTATTTCCTTGTTTACTGACCTAGATATAGTGTCGGCTATTCCAATAATAGGTAGTACTGCAACAAGTTCAATTTTTTCTTTATACACACCAAGATTCAATCCAAATAATGTTGTGAACACCAATTATTATGACATGAGGGATTTTACTGGAAGGCCAAATGGTTGGCAATACAATGAAAGAGTAATATTCTGTGTTCCTCTAAGAGATGCTGCTCCGCATTTACCAATGTTTTTTGGGCACATGAAAAACATGACTTATCCACACAATTTAATTGATTTGGCGTTCTTAGTTTCTGATTCAAGTGACAACACAATGGAAGTTTTAGTGAATTCTTTAAAAGAAATTCAGAATGATCCTAATTCAGAACAACATTTTGGCTCTATTGAAATTTTTGAAAAAGATTTTGGTCAAAATATTGGACAAGGTTTTTCTGATAGACATGGTTTTGCAGCACAAGGTTCAAGACGTAAGCTGATGGCTAGGGCTAGGAATTGGTTATCATCAGTGGCTATCAAACCCTACCATACTTGGGTATATTGGAGAGATGTGGATGTTGAAACAATCCCTCCAACTGTTCTCGAGGATTTGATGCATCACGATAAAGATGTCATTGTTCCAAACGTCTGGAGACCATTACCTGAATGGTTAGGTAATCAACAACCTTATGACCTAAATTCATGGCAAGAAAGTGATGGTGGTTTACAATTAGCTTCAACCCTAGATGAAGATGCTGTTATTGTTGAGGGTTATGTTGAATATGCTACGTGGAGACCTCATTTGGCTTATCTTCGGGATCCATATGGCGATGTCGAAACTGAAATGGTACTAGATGGTATCGGTGGTGTTTCAATTTTATCTAAAGCCAAAGTGTTCAAAGCAGGTGCTCATTTCCCTGCTTTTTCATTTGAAAAGCATGCTGAGACCGAAGCATTTGGTAAGATGTGTAAAAGAATGCGTTTTTCAGTTGTTGGTTTACCTCATTATGTTATATGGCATATTTACGAACCTTCGAACGACGATTTGAAACATATGGAATGGATGGCCCAAGAAGAAGAAAGAAAAGAAAAAGAAGGAGTAATTTATTCAATTTATAAAAAGGTTTATGATGATGGGTTTGAAAATGTTGAAGACGATTGGAAATCTGAAAAGCCTAGAATTTTAAGAAATACAGATAGTTCTAAATTAGGTAGAGTGGTTAATGTTGATTGGTCTGATGACAACATACTAGATGATAAAGCTCTGAATAGGAAAGCCATGAAAAATAGATTAGCTGAAATCGAAGAACAAAAGAAAACACCTAAACTAGAATAATATTTAATTTAAAGAGAGAAAAAGTTTCTATCATCATTAGCATTAGCATTAGCATTGTCACCCCTTAATCCTCATTTTTTATTGTATCAATCCTATTCTTTTATGTTATTATGTACAAATGTATTTTCTATTTTTTTATCTTTAGCTTTTCATATTTTTCCCGCTTTGTCTTCTGTACTACTTTATTTTACTAATTAAATTTTTTGATTTATTTTGCCAGATTAAAAGCAATATAGTTTCAAAAACAGATAAAAAAATGCATAATTTTTCTTACAGGAATCAATAATCGAAGAAGAAAACATAAAAACACAGTATACGAAAAATAATTTTGGAAACAAAAAGGACTAATACGTAAAGGTGCAATAAAATTATTATAATAGTAACAAATAACACACAAAAAAAGAGTAGCCAGTTGCGAAAAATTAATTTTTGTAAAATATGAAACCAAAAAATAAAATAATATTTAATATTTATTTATTAGCGTTATCATCAGAAGCATCATTTGGGTCCTCTTTTTCTTCGATTATTTTATTCCTGTCTTTCTCCTTGTCTTTCTCCTTTTCTTTATCCTTGTCTTTCTCCTTATCACTTCTCTTGAATGAAATACCTAAACTTAATCTCTTAGATATTGGAGTACTTGAATCTTCTTTATCCTTTCCAGAACCATTCAATAAAGAGCCACCGGCACCATCTTTAGAAATATTTGACGGGTTCGAAGAGTTTCCATTTTCATTACTTGCACTATTATCAGAAGATTGCGTATGAACGGTAACATTTGATGGTCTTCTTACACCACGTTTAAAAAATCTTGATGATTTAGCTCCAAATCCACCAGAAAGTAATCCTGAGCCACTGCCCGATCCAGTTCCATTTGAAGATGAAGCTGTAGTATTTCCTGCATTGTTACTATGAGCATCATCACTACTTTCAACGGGTAGATCATCAGATGATTTGTCACTTGATTTTGTAACTGTTTTATTTGGCGAGGTACCAAATTTAAAAAATTTACCAGCTTTAAATAATGAGGAGGACTGTTGATCATGTAATTCATCAACTGTATGAACCGAAGATTGTGCACCTGAGATTAATGATTCAGTCTTGATAGCTGGTGGAGAATCAAAATTACTGAAAAAAATTTGAGGGGAATTTGCACTGATATCTTCGGTGCCATTAGACAAAGTTTGATGGTGATTAGTGGATAAATTTGAAGATATAGGTGTTGCATTGAGACTAACAGGGTTTAACAAACTAAGTCCACCATTCCAATTAGAGTTACCTGCACTACTAGTAGGATTATTGCTTGTTCTGGTCCAAATACTAGAGCCAAAACTAGTACTTCTACCTCTAGTAGTGTTGGCTAAATAATCAGGAGCTTGAGAAAAATCTTGAATCAAGCTATTACCATCAGCACTTGAAATACTTTGCGTATAACCCTGTGATAGCCCGCTAAACAATTTCAAAACATTCGTATCATTAACGTTTGGAGATCCATGTCGACTTGAACTACTGCTATTGTTGTTGTTATTATTAGAGAATGTATCAAATAGACTTCGCTTGTTATACGTTAAACTTTTAATACTTTTGAGATCTTCTATTTCTTGACCAGAAGTCGGATGCAACGATAAATTATCATAATTACTGGCTTCAGAGGTATGTGGTGGTATATTAAGTGAGTGTGGTGATTCCATAATATTACTACTAGAAGGTGCAGATTGAGGGTTATTGGCCAAAGTATTAGTCAAGGCACTTAATGATGTAATTGTTGAATTCCCCGGATTTAACTGTTGAGACGTATCCATGTTGACCAATGAGCCATACAAACTAGAACCTCTGATACTTTCCATACTTGATTCAGTCTGAAATTTAGGACGTGTAGGAGGTTGTAACATATCGGCTGGATTGGGAGCTGATGAACTCGAATTAGCTGTCGTCGTTAAACGCATATCATCGCCTTCAATCAAATCCTGGGGCAAAAGGATATTAGCAGATGGTGAAATGGATGGTTCTGTATCATTTTCGAGAGTTAGTTTAGAAGCAGTGGTTGTATCTAAAGTCAGCCCACGAGCTTGGTTAAGTGACCAAACATTATTTGTCGTTGGGCTAGTGGGAATTTGATTAATGAAATTTGAATCATTTAAACTGTTGTAAGAACTATTTTGCAGTGCCGTAAGGTTAGCTGATAATAAACTATTAATAGATCCATTATTGTACATGTTCATTGCTTGTGGCGGGCTCAGACCTGTATTGTTTGAATTGACTTGAGACAGATTTAAAGATGAATTATTGTTACCATAAGTACGAGCATACGAATTATTGACTCTATCGTCAGTGAATTGTAATTGACGACCAGGCAAATTACGTCTATTGTCCTCTAACTGAAGTTTTAATTGTTCATGCCTAGCATATTCTTGTTGTTGAATTGCTCTCCATTTAGATTCTGCAGCTTGATCAATTGTGATAATTTCCGATTTTATCTCTTTCTCCCATTCTGGCTTTAAAGCTATTAATTCTGCAAAATATTCCAATCCACCATGTTTCAACAATCCGGTTTGTTTATCAGTATGAGTATTTAACTCTTCAAAAATTGTACTTATTCTTTGTTTTGCTGCATCCATTTTCTTTCTACTAGCGAGTGCATCTTTAATATCTTCTTCAATAACATGGTTTTCTGATTGTAATGAAAATATTTCTTTATTAAATTCTTGAATCTGTAATTTCAGATCAATAATCTCTTTAGGATGTTCTACTTTCAACGCCCCTTCTTTTTCTTTCAATTCTATAATTTTTGCTTTCCATTTATCCATTTGCGTCAGTTTCTTTTGAATTGCTTTCTTTCTACTTGTTAATTTTTCTTTATCCCTTGAAACCTTACTGGCAGATGTAACCCTCTGGCCTTCTAACAGTTTAATTTCTTTTTGTAAGCTTGCTCTATTTGAATCTTCAATCTTTCTTCTCTTCTTGGCCTCATCCCTTGAATTAATTAATGAGGCTTCTTCTTCTCTAAATTCTGATTCTGCTTCTAAATATGATTTCTTAATTGCTCTAACTTCATCAACACTTGACTCCAATAGGAATTTTAATTCATTAATATCAGTAATTAAATGTACGGAAAGATTATTAATATCAGCACTGTTATTGATATTACTTGATTTTTCACCAATGGTTCCACTACGAGACCTGCTTTTAGGGGTAGTTTGTTTGTAAACAATATTTGAAATAGCTTTACCTTGTTCTTCTTCAGGCAACAACACTTTCAAAATCTCAGTAGGATGTTTCAATGATGATGAGCCATCACCTTCTCCAACTTCGTAAGCTGCGGTCTTAACATAAATTGGGCAAGACTTAGATCTAAAATTGGACATGTTAAAAGCAACTAAATCAACTTGATAATGACTACCTGGCAATAAGCCATCTAACATACATGAACTATCAGAGCCATCAATTATAGCAGACTGAATACCATTAATGTAAAGAACAAAATGACTTATTGAGCTTGGAGTGATTTGAGTTACCAATTTTGGTGGGCCATCGGTAGTGGTAGGTGCAGAAGATGCCTGATGATCTTTCTCATTATTATTTGTGTTTGAGTCATTGGAGTTATTACTGGTCCCATCCCAGTGTAAGACCATACTTGTATGAGTCACTTTATCAATTGAAATAAGTGGCACATTAGGTATTGAAATATTCAAAGATCGAACTGATTTCTGAGTAGAGACAGAGGTCAGTTGCATATATCGACGGAGAAGCCATATAAAACCCAGCACAGCTAATAAGAAAGTAATCAGCATTTTTGATTACAAGAATGACTATGAAACAAGAGAATTGTGTATTTTTGAAAAAACGGAATCTGGAGGGCTGGATATGGTTTGAACAGAAATAAAAATAACACTGAATGAAGTAATTGAGATGAGTTAAGCACAGTACAAACGGTGAAAAAAGAATGAAGTATAGTGGAAAAGTCAATCAGAACTATATACAAATGAATGACTGCGAATATGATTGACACAGTGCTTACGCTAAGAAGAGATGTGAATAGGTATTAATTAAACTAGAGATTATACTTCCAAGCGCATATTGGATGTTCGATTTTGAGCTCGAATTTGATTTTGTTTTGAAATTGCTCGAGGTTCGAGAAATTTTTACATTGGGTTGAGTATTTCATTGTACTTTTCAGGAACAACTTTTGTTGAATTAAAATACAAAAAATTACATGCAAAGAAAAATATACAAACAAAAAAACAAAAATAAGAGAAATGAAAAAAAAGCAAATATTTTTGATGCCCTGAAGAAGACCTCAATGGGATCTCGCACGCCTATATTTGTTTAGGATTCAGATACACCATTTAGTTTTTGAAAAAACTGGAAAAAAAAATTAACCGTTAGTAAACTCGCCAAGATATATTAATTATTATTGAACCGTGATGCCATAAAATGTAAAATGCAAATAAGAAAAGCCTAGATCTTTTCCTTGTGTTCTTCAGAAGAAACAACTGTATTTTCAGAACTTTGGGAAGTAGATCTGTATAATCTTACTGCACCCCTCGAAATATATGGATTTTCTAAAGATTCCTGATAAGCTTCTAGTAAAGTCTTTTTTAAGTTCTCAATAGCACCTAAGGAATTTTGGAAATGGAAAGCAAATCTATTACCCATGACCTTAACATCATTCTTCTTAGCAATATGAGCCAAAACAGTTGGATTTATTTTAATCTTCTTTGAATCTAGGAAAACAAAGTTTGTATCACAAGGAGCTTCTAGAGTCATTCCATGTTGTTCACAGAAATTTGCAACATCTAAAGCATACAGGTGAGCTTGGTGTAACTTTGGGAAATTTTCATCGATAGCAATTGAAGCCATTCTAGTCAACATACCAGCTTGTCTAACACCACCACCGTTTTGCTTTTTAAAATGATTAGCTTTTTCAATTAATCTTTTTTCACCCACTAAAATGGAACCAACTGGTGCACCTAAGGACTTTGATAAACATAATGAAACAGTATCAAAATATTTACAATAATCAGCCATTGAAATACCTGTTTCAGCAGAGGCATTCCATAATCTAGCACCGTCTAAATGTAATTTGACATTATTTTCTCTACACCAGTAAGAAATTCTTTCGATTTCATCAATTGGCATAATAATACCATGAATCGTGTTTTCTAAAGAAATAACTTTAGTTGGAGCCATATGAATGTCACCATCATCTGGAATGTAATTATCAATAATATCCTCTAAAGTTAAGTATATACCGTTTGAAGGAATAACCGGAGTAACCATAGCTTGAGATAACGTAGCCAATCCACCAGCTTCATGGGAGTAAACATGAGCTCTGAAATCACATAGGATTCTATGAGGTGGTTGATGTAAATGAGCTCTTAAGGCAATTTGATTGGATAAAGTACCAGAAACACAGAATAACCCAGCTTCCTTGTTAGTTAGCCTCGCAACTTTAGCTTCTAAAGCCAAAGAATCATGATCTTCCTTATAAACAGAATCACCAACAGAGCATTGAGTAATTGAAGCAATCATAGATGGAGTTGGGACAGTGAAAGTATCACTTCTGAATTCATTGTGACATTCGTATTGTGGTATAGCAGCGGACATTTTGAATTGAAAGAGTTTTGAAAGAATGAAAAAAGTTTTGATGAACTTGTTGAACTAAAAAAATGAATCAATGATTGTCTGTAGAATCCATGAAATGTGGAAAAATCGGCATATTTATACACCTAAACGATTATTAAACCTGGTTGAAGCTCGTTACCAGAATTACTCATTTCTGGTGGAAAAACCACAGATAAAAATTGCCGCACCTGAAAAACAGCGGTACCCAAACAGATTATTTATAATGGATTCTTTAGAAATTTATGTATGCCTATTTTAATTTTTTCAATGAAATAAGCTCAATAATAATCTCCTGAACTCTCTATATCTTATGGTACCCATATTTTAGCACTTACCTAACGTTAAAAGGGTTGGAAATCACTCTCAAAGTAACTGTCAATTGGTAGTGTACGCCATCTAAATTCTGTTGAAAAGCAGAATTTTCAATTGGACGGAAGCGAGAATTCCAGGTGATCTGATTGGGTACTGAAATGGTGTGACTGTGTTTTTGGTGATTATATGAAGTATAGCATATCAACAAAGATGATATAGAGGGATATAAGGATGTTTTTACGAAAGTGAAGTGTTGAAGCAATTGAAATGGAGGTTCAAAAACGTTTAGATACGGATTATTAAATGATCTAAGAAGGGTCAGAGAGGAGTCAGCTGCATGGGCGGTCCTAAGTTGACTCTTGCTGACTTGGAGATGTTTTTTTGACTCTGCCGTAGGGTAAGGGGTGTCTAGTTGCATCTAATTTGACTCCTTTCTGACTTGGTGACAGGTTTAACTTCGCTATATATGTATGTGGCTCCATGGCTCAATGGCAATTAAGTAGTAAGGTCTTACGGCTCCTATTCTATAATTATATTTAGTTAATAACTGAATTGCCGAGGTTATTCAGTTACTAATTTTGAGTTTCAAAATGTTACCTACTGTTAAAAAATGTGAAAAATTCAGTGCTGAACTTCAAGAAACAAAGATGTTAGCTCTACAGTATATATGAATCACAAATCCTTGCTCCTAAGCGGAGGTTAAAACATTTCTGAGCTGATTTCAAGTTAGTTAGATATCAGAGTATGACTACAAAAGTTGAGTTTTTTATGGCTGAATTAATATCATGTATTACCCTTTAGTTAAAAGGTGTTATCCAGATTATAAATATTGATATGGGGGCAGCTGGGTTGATTCGTCTATATCGTTTATTGCAAAAAATAAAAGTAGATAGATAAATGAAAATAAAGATAATGAAAAGTGACAATGTAGTATATACAGTGGCTACCAGTTGATGTTTTTTATTGAAAGCGATTTCATTCAAATAAGAGTATATGTTAAGGTAAAACGTAGACTAAATAGCATTTGAGATATGTATGTGAATGTGTAGTAATGAATCTAATGACAAATTGATAAAATATACAAAAAGTATCGATTTCTAATTATATATTCTACCAACTTTTTAAAAAGATAAAACAAGAATAAAGGAAAATAATGCGGGAAATAGTAGAACAAGAAAAAAACTAATTACATGTGTGTATATAATTATAGTATGATTTAATTGTAAATTTAAGCCCTAACTTGTCTAAAACCAGCTTCTCTAAATATAGAGTCACCTTCGGAATATGATCTTCCCAAGCCAAAACCTATACCAAGCCACACTGGGAAAGCTCTTCTTTTGAAAAATAAAACGGATGTTAAAACACCAGCACCAAAACCTAACCCGGTTTTTACAATACCGTTGGAGATAACAACATCCCACTTATCGTTAACTAAGGAAGCAGATGTTGGAGAGGTAGTTGCAACTTGAGACATGATATATTCTATAATATGAGATTAAACAATCAAGAGTGCATACATACGTTAGTAATTCATTCACTATCTCGTTATTCTAAAGGAGGTGTTTGGTATATCTTGATTGATAAAATCAAAAACTTTTGATCGTCGAAGATACCAACAAAGTATCACATTATTGCTTGAGTGTATGAAATTAATCAAGTGTTTAAAGTTAATCAAGTAAATCCCAAATTTGAATTTCAACGAGGAAAGAGTAATATCACTTTCAAATTGTTGTAGTTTCATGGAACTGATATAAAGTCTCGTGTTATAGTTGTGCGTATGAGAGTGTCCGCAATCAAAAAAATATTCATCTTGATTCAATTCATATATATAACATCAGTGATATAATTAATATAACATACATATTGTTACAAAAAAGAGGAAATGTTTGTCTCTTTAAATCGGTTTAAATATCACAGTGAATCTCCACTTCATTCGTATGAGAGTCCGCCAAATACAAGAACGATAATTTGACGAAATTTCAATGGCTTGGCATATCAGTAATGCGCATCGTTCACCTTTAAATTGTGCGTGACTGTTATGCTAACTATATAAGACTTTATCCCTTTTCATCAAAATCTTTGTATGTAATGCAGAGGTGGGTAGTTTCTTCTTTTTCATGCAATTATATAACCTAACTGAATACATTAATGATACCAAAAGTCATTAATTCCGTAATAGGGATAACTTTCCTATAGTTTTTCCTGTTTGGAAGAATGTCTCCAAAATTATTTTTATTCCACAGAACGTACACCATCAAAATAATGTTTTTACGTTTCAGCTTTCAGTTATAGTTTACCGATACTTCGATAGTGAGTTTATGAACTTCATTCTACTTATAATATAACCCTAACCAGAAGCGGTATCGCGTGATTTATACTATACATCAAATCACGTAGATTATGGCTGTAATTGAATATATTCAAGAACTTCTCATAATTTTGAGAATGAATTTTCAAACGTCCACAACATATGATTGGTTGAAACTAGAGATTATACCAATTTATTTGACTATTCCTGTATATATGCAAACTGGTTCTGTTTTGTCTTGAAATATCGCTTCAGTATACACACCACACATATATATATAGGAAATGAATCCATAATGAAAACTTTACTGGATGTATAGTTCCTTAACTATCTATTTGGCATCCCTGATATATATATCCCAATTAATTTATATTAATATTCCTTCAGTTGTTCGTTATTCTGCGTTAAATATTGACGACTAGACATGCGTGTATTTCATGTATCATTTCTAAACAAAATTTTATTAAATCAAAGAAATAGAATATTTATGAAATTAAATGTAAAACTAAGGTTGTAGTTCTTACGTGTTAAGCTGCATTGATAGTTAATAAGTGGTTGGAACTTTTGATGCTTGATTCTGCATAAAAGGCTTTTATTATTACGCATACAATATTTGATTGTTAGAATTTTGCATTGCCCTAGAATGTTGATTAAGATATAACCAACTAGTTATTTTCATTTGCAATGAAAATTCTGCGCATATTATATTTGTAAAATTAAATAAAAATCTGTATACGCATGTGTTCTTTGCCGCAAATTTATGTATATTGCATATAACTAGTGGTATATTAATGTCTCGTATCTATCAATTTACCTATATGCTGTTAGCAAAGACAATCATGTAAATGTAAGAGTTTATTATTTAGTTATAGATACTAAAATTCAGCTGATACATATTCAAAACCAAAGAAAGCTAAAATTAATCTTTAATGAACTACAGAATTAAGATAACAAAAATTAACAATATAATTAAACTTTAAAGTAGATTGTCCTGTTTGTTCATTTGGACTGAAATATATGCATCATACTAACGTTGTTATGTTCTTTGATCTGGTTGTATTATGGTGCAGAAAGAGTAATTAGACTTATAAGCTAAAGTAAACTTAATGCACAGCAAATTATCTAGGGTTATTGACAATTAACTGGTTTTGTCATTGCTGCTCAGATATTATTGTATCTTATGGCTCTAAAGAAAGATTTTCAGATATCAAGCGGTACTTATTATTTTACTTCTGAAACAAATTTTTATCTTTACATACAAATTGAAAAGGAATGTGCCTGATGTAGTGTAGCTTGTGTATATTTAGCTTTTCATACAACCGGTTTTTTGAAATTCTATATCCATATCCATATCCAAAGCGATATCCCTGGATAATATTTATAAATCACCTGGTTTAGTTAAATTAATAATCGTGTGAAGTATATAGATATTTTGAGTTTGCCATAATAATTGAACCAGAATTGACAACTTGAGAGTAGTATTGGTGTATGCAATTAAATTTTAAACCACTACAAATTAATCATCTTTAGCAAAATAACAACTTAAGTACTAATTCAAACTAGCCTAAATTGTGTTGTATTACCAAATATAATATATTTATTGCATTAACTGAACGTTATGCTGAATGATTTATACATACATCAACAGCAACGGAACGATTCCGAATTGCGGTGACACTTTTGTCTAATTCAATGGATTATAATAACTGACATTAATAGTTTAATTGCCCAATTCTATGCATCTGCGTAGTATTTTATGGAAAGTTAAAATAGTCAATGAGGGAAATAATGAATGCAAAAAATATGAGTATTCCTTTTCAATAGGTGCATGCTGCTCCAATGAATTTACTCGTATACTAATTCAAAAACATTCAAAATATAGAGTCACCTCAAACATCTATTTTTGAGTAGCCAGTTAGAAAAGCAACTGCTCTTTTTTAGCTCCTACCCTCAAATTATTGAAGAAAGTTAAAACCTTATTTTCTTGCATCGAATACATTTTAACTTGCTGCTACCATGTGATAGGTGATAATCATTAATATATTTAGGACAATTTAGTGAATTTTGCAGATATATCCCCTCATATCATTAATTATAACCAATTTTAAAGTATTGAGCTAGGTACAGTATTTTTTATACTAAGTTTTCAATTTTCTTTTGATCTATATAGGTAGAGATATCGAACATTTAATTGCTTAATTATATAAAAAATTCTCGAATCATGTGATTCATACGTGTTCTCAAGAGCAGATATCTATGCTTTTGAGCACCCGGTTATAGAGGCGCATGACAAATGCAGTACATGAGCCGCATGTATATATATGGGCCGCTTTCCCGCCAACTCCGATTCGCGTATATATTTCGTACTTTTTCAAATGTTTTTTTTAAATTATACCTAGCCATTTTGCAGCCAGCTAAACTGAGAGTGGAGAGAAAACATAAATTATAAGGATAATATTCCCTACCATTAGCTCAGGTTATTCATGACCGCAACAATTAAAGTAATGAACTGATATCTGATTTAACTAAATGAGCTCTAAGGAAGTATAAAAACTTGGGGAGACAGAGCGAGTTGCAGGATAATCTGGAACAGTGCAATTTTTCTTTATAATCCATCCATAGCCGCTGTAGATTGTATTAATGAATCAATTGAAATAATAAAGGAGTTATAAATCTATTCAAGCAGTCCATGTGCTCCCATACAGCTATCATATAGTTGCATAGCATCTCTTAATTGAAGTTTGTCTATGTTCAAACTTACCATAGGGAGATTAGGTATAAACCTTTGTGAAACGCGTTTCAATTTTAAAATTAGTCTATAAAACCTTGTATTTATTAGATACTAAATATTATATTTTTAAATCTTCGAATTTTTAATTAATTAATTTACAAAAAATATAACGTCCGATCGACGAATCATTTAGCCATCCATCCTTCATTCGTACAAATTTCATTTTTATCCGGGTTAATTCCTCTGCTGGTTGATCTCTCACAACATTATATATACACATTATTTTCTTCTATTCCTATTCCATACGCTCTTTCATTCTCATATTTGCCCTTATATATTCCGTGTTTCTGTCAAACCTTTGTTTGTATTTTCTCTCCTTCGCCTCAATTTTCCTCACTTTGCATTTTTATAAATTAAAGTCTCAAAACCTGAAGCAATCTTCATATAATGACACCCCAGAAAAGTAAAGAGAAACAAACCCATAGCTCTAAGAGCAGATATGGCTGTATTACTTGCAAGAAACACAAAATTAAATGTGATGAAGTTAAACCCCAGTGTCTAAATTGTATCAATAGAGGTGTTCTTTGTGGTGGCTACACCCAAACCTTCAAGTTTAAAGATATTACATTCAATTCTGGATCAGCTGCACCTGTTACTGCCAAATTAAAAGAAATAAATTCCAAAAAATCTAACTCTTCTAAGAGCAAGCTGTTATATTTGGATGAATTAGAAGTAAATAATTCAAAGGACTCTAAAATGTCTGAATTATTTAAAGATGCTACTTTATCAATCACAGGCAAATCATATCAAGAAATTCTCATTGAAAACCATCTAAAAGGTATTGGTAAAAACCCTAAACTGGCCACAGATTTAAACAAGGTCATCAACGAATTTAAACATGAATATGGTGAAAAATCAGCTCATCGTCATAATCAACTTGATCCAAAGCCACTAGCTTATAATTACCAATCAGAAAGGAAATTACCAGTACAACCGGGGCAAGAACAAACCTACCAGTTACCTCCAGAAAACTACCCTTTAGCTCAAATGTCTGCTCAATCTCAAAGTTCTAATCTTTCACAAAAAGAAGCTTTGAATGATCAAGAAGTGTATTATAGATTGCGTTCTTCTTCATATCCTGAGGTTGTTTATAACATGGCTCCACAAGAATTTCCTTATCCATCACAAGTTCCAGTTTATCCAGTTTTAGACCAAAAGACTCAGCAATTCCTTCAAATCCAACACCATTATCCTCATCCAATGCATCCAGTTCAACAGCAATATAGCCCTTACCAGCTAAATCCATATTATCCTCCAATTCAACATCAAGCCCAAGTTCCATATCAGAATTATCAAGGTAATCTAGGGAATTCCAATTTTTATAGCAGCATTAATCCACATTCTACATTCATTCATAACACACAAGGTCAATCAACTCATCAGTCTGGCACTCCATCTGTTCCTATAAACCGAGGTAGCACTAAGTATGACAATCCTTCGAATTCAGCAGAGTCGATAAAATATCCATCTGATTCAAGATCCTTATCTTATTCTGATCATTATTCAAGGGGGTTATCATCTAAGCTCTCTTATATTGATAAAAATGATAATACTACAATGATCACACCTTTAGTTGGCTCTTCAACGACTGCTTCAGTTGAGCAACAACAGCTCCCACCCCAGCATCAACTGCCTCATTCTGTTTATCATATTGAACAATCCGCTCCATTTACTCCTATTCCTATTGCTTCTTTGCTAACTACAAATACTTCAGTCTCAGATTCAACTCTTGATATAGCCCCCAATCCCAACTATAATCCCAGTCGGACATACATCCAACCACTTACAAAACTCCAACAAATCTCTCAGAGGCAAGAAGAAATAGCATCAGAGGATACCCAAAAGAAAGGAACACAAACAAGCAAAATAATAAAAGGGACTACATTCACCAAAACCAATAGCAATACAGTTTCAACTTCTGCAGATGATATGACTGAGCTATTGTCCGTTATTAAAAAGTCAAGTAATTACAATGAAGAACCACCGGGTGAAGACGGTGATAGTGGTGGCATCCATGCTCAAACTGACAATTTATTTCTAATGCCTCCCTCCAAAGTCTCAAAGTGTTCTAAAGAACAAAACTTTTTCAGTAGTTTTGATAGCTATATAACCAAATTTCTTTGTGTTTACAAAAATACCAAATTCAATCTCTGTGTTTCGAAGTTTAATATTATTTTCTAGTATCACCTAATTTTAAATGGTTTATTCGTCATGATTACACTTTTCTCTATTTCCAGGGAACGGTGGTGCTTCAGATATTAAGAGCATAGAAATGGAATTTATGCTATACTAATCAAGAAATTGGAATTTGGGTTGGAACATGGTTCACTTCTATTAGATGTTACATTGGTTAGTTCATTATTATCATAGGGTGGAATTTGGGAAGACGAAGTTCAAGTTCAATTACCACATTTACAAAGTGTTTGTTATTTTGTTAAAAAGAAAATCAAGAAGAGAATAATTTTCCAGCTTCATCAATGAGTTAGGAAAAAGCTTTTTATAAAAAGTTTTTTAATTCTTTATATTTAGCTTAGTAATTCATGAAATTAGTATCAAAACTTTATTACATCAGCTTAGATCAGACATAGTTAAGACCGATATTAAAAAAAAGAGGCTATGGGATTACCTAAATTTAAAACATTGTTTATTATTGATTGTCCTATTTTAATGATGAAATTATCTGGAGAGCTTTGTGTAGCTTCAGGTTCTTCACATTAAACCTTAAAATGATGGTTCAGGTGATAGCTTATTTTCGAATGGCTTTAGTCTATTGACGATTCCACCCATATCAACCGAATCTGGAATAACTAAAACAAATCTGATATTACTAATTTCTACTCAACTTGTATGCTAAGTAGTGATTTTGAGGCTAACAACAGTTTTGATTTTGTACGGTTGGATCTTCTCAGCAGCGCTCTGTAAGGGAGCAAATAGGTCATATTTTAGGGCTTACAATCCTTGTTTACTCATGTGGACACCTGGTGTTGGTGTTGACTCCGGTTTTGAACCTCAAAATCTAAAACAGTATGGTAATTTTCCTTGGCTAAGTTTTTTCTTGGCTAAGTTTTTGTTTTGCTTTTTTTATCTTTTTCATTGTATTTGCGTATATTTTAGAGACATTTTACTTCATGTACATTGCATAATATATTTTATTCTAATTACTTAATATAAAAAGAAAAAGATCATATGATCCCTAAATTAATAATACTCGCTATAATTTAAATCTTGGTTATCAGTTGATTACTTCTTATATTTAAGATCGGAAATTGCCAAAAGAGAAATAGCTGGGTATATCTATATTTCATTTTCAATCATAGAATAAAATAAAACGAAAACATTATTTGATTTTGAAATGAGCTTATAGCTTATCAACCTGTGGCTTCAATTAATTTCAAACTGGTAAACTATAATTAATTGTTTAGTTCACTTATATATTGAAAAGTTAAAATATATTAATTCAGTGTTTTCATTCATATTAACAATAAAAAGGTCACTGACAAGCAACCATTGCAGTAACCTAAGTAATTACATACGCTAGATTTATAATACAAAGTCTGAGTATTAATATAAGTTTAACTTTTGACCTAATGTATCTTCATTAGCTCTACTTAATTAGAGAGAATATAATAGTGTATTGAAGTATACAAAAAAAAATTATAGCAAACCATTTGATTTCAAAGTAAATCAAACCAAATTAGTACTCTGATCGATCCATTAAGCACCGATCGACCTAAAGGGTAACGTAGTGCGCGAACGAAAACAGCACCCAGTCAACAAAATCAAAACCGGTGTTAGTTTTTTTTTGCTGACAACTTTTAAGTGAGATGTTTGTCTTCAAACAACAATACAATCCGCTTGTCGATAGTATATACCCGTATCGATACAAAACATAAACAAACATAACGGTGTAACGGCTCTCTATCAAAGTTCACCCTACCCCATGCCACAAACCAACGATAGTTCAAACTCTCAAATGATTTCTTATCATAGGGTGATGTCAATTTTCGACGAGTCGTTAAAAGATGTTACTAACAAATTAAATGAATCTTTAAATGCAATTAAATTAAGTGAAGAACAGTTACAAAGAACATCATACTTAGAATTGAAACTAGATATCCAAAAAGAGATTACTAAGAAGTTAATTTACGAAGAGTCATTATACAGGTTACACCAATTAAAGCATCGTCTACAAGTTGTGTCTAAGGAGGAAGAGCATCATCGTAGTGCTCGTGTTTCTGCAGCTGCGGTTGCAAACGATGCTCTACTATCTGCCTCTGGGGCAAACCATGGTGTAAATACCAATAGTCACAACTCAAATCATGTGTTGGAAGAACGTCACATGCTAGCTATGGATGCTGATTTAGGTGCTATGATCATGAACAATTCAAATGCTTCACCATCAACAAACCAATCACCAAGTAGAAGCCCAATTGGTAGATCAATGGGAGGTAATGGAGTTAATAAAATTACCTCAAATTCAAGAGCTAGAAGTACCTTACCACCGGCACCAACGCAACAACCATCGCAATCTAATTCATCCCCTGATTTATTGGGCATGATGTCAGTTACTTCGAACCCAACAGTCACCTCCAGTGGGGCTTCAAGACATTCAATTAATTCAGGAAAAGTCACTAAACCATCTCATAGAGGAGGGGTTACAAAGCAGAACAAACAGGCAGTTATTGATGATTTGATCAGAAAAGGTGTTCCAGAAAGTATAGCGCATTATGAATTACCAAGAGGACCAAAACCAAACGCAAGTTTACCATTAAATGAAGTTGTGGATTATTGGTATAAGGGAAATCCACTTGATAAATCATGCACATTACCAGTAACACAAATCTTACACTCATATCCACAATGGAGTAAATTACAAACCTCATATTTTCATAGATTGAAAAGAGTTATGAAATTGGTTGACTTTCTAACTGATTTAATCGGTAAAACATTTAATATTCAAATGGAACCAGCTAGAGATCAATCAGTGCAACAGATCATGAAGTATATGAAAGAAGAAAACATTCCTGGTGTCAATGCATTGAGTGAAGAGTTGGCCAATGGTAAAGGATCAAAAGGTGGTGTTAGAGTTAGACAGGATTTAACTGCTATGCTGACGGGACAACGTTGATGCTATTTGAGTCTGTAAACTCTTTTAAACTTGACTACATTCTACTCATTGATTGATTAATTGCTTGCTTTTTTGATGTATTCTGCTGTTTTATGTTTAATTCTGATTTGGGTCGTATACTTTATTTGTGTTTCTTTAGCCTTCTTTCTTTTTTTGATTTTTTTGAAGTTTTTGATTTTTTTGCTTTTTTTTGCTGCTATTATTATCTAATTCTTTTAGTTTTTTTTCTCTTATTAATTTTTTCTCGTTATTTACTGGATTAAACTCTTTATTTTTCGTTCTTTTTTTATACTTTTTTACCTTTTTACCCTTTCTTGTCCCTTTTCTGTTTCTAGATTCGTTCATCACACACTCTTTAATCCTAATTTAATGTATATTCATCCTTATCAATATATGTACTCTAGTTTAATTTATATACCAATAAATTTCAATGTGTAATTCTTTGCCATGCTTCCCCCTTAAGCCTTCTATGACTAGGCTTAGTTAGGCGAGAAAACCTTAAATAACTACTGAACTACCCTTACATTAAATAACTATCTAGATAATATAGATTATATTCATGTTCTAATCATCTACTTTAAGAAATCACAATTATCTATTAATTTATCAAACGTTAACAAATTCGTTCACCAGCATATATTATAAAGAGGGGATTACTCTTTTTAATTCATACTTAAATTTAAACGCTGGTACTTTTAAAGGTGTACGGATGTAAATGGGGAGACCCGGATAAACAATTAAATTGAGTCGCAACTTGACTGGCGGCTGTGGCTGGTTCCGGTGTTTATTTTTTTTGCCCGAAATAAATAGAACTTAAAGAGAGAAAGAGAGAAAGTGAGTGAGATAGAATAAAAAGTTCAGAATAGGCAAAAGGAAGGATCTGATTGGCTGGAATATGAACAATTTTTCAGGCTGGGCTAGTGGGGGTCCAAATACAGAATAAAAACAGGTCGGGTAACTTATTATTGATAAGTAGCCAATATTAGAATTATAAGAGGAATGGAAACAAGTGAACGATAATGGCTAGTAATCAAATAGGTGGAACGTGGGATCAACTATAGTATAGGGCCAATTATAAGGGATTTGTATGGCTGGCAAAGCCGTCATCGTCGTCGAGTGGCTGCCAGTGACTAAGAACGGGCGAGAAAAGAAATTCATTCAATTTACTTCAAAGTGAGATTCAAAGAGTTTTCCAGTTAAGACGTTCTTCTTCTTCTTCTTCTTCTTCTTGATATTTCACCAACTACAGTTCTTCAATAACGATGTCTTCCGCCCCAGTCATCCCTAACTTCACTGTTTCTGATTATGCTAAATTCGCCTTAGCAGGTGCCATTGGTTGTGGTATTACTCATGGTTCTATGACTCCAATTGATGTCGTCAAGACTAGAATTCAATTAGAACCAACTGTCTACAACACTGGTATGTTTGGTTCCATTAAGAAGATTGTTGGTGCTGAAGGTGCTGGTGCTCTGCTAACTGGTTTAGGTCCAACAGTTTTAGGTTATTCAATCCAAGGTGCTTTCAAGTTTGGTGGTTACGAATTATTCAAGAAAATATTCATTGATAACTTAGGTTACGAAACCTCTGTTAAATACAAGGATGCTGTTTATATTAGTTCTGCTGCTACTGCTGAATTCTTTGCTGATATTGCTTTATGTCCTTTAGAAGCTACCAGAATTAGATTAGTCTCTCAACCATCTTTTGCTAATGGTTTAGTTGGTGGTTTCTCTAGAATTTTAAGAGAAGAAGGTGTCGGTTCTTTCTACAACGGTTTCACTCCAATTTTATTCAAACAAATTCCATATAACATTGCTAAATTCTTAACTTTTGAAAGAGCTGCCGAAGCCATCTACAAGGCTATTCCAACTCCAAAGGATCAATTATCTTCTAGTGCTGTCACTGCCGTCAACTTAGGTTCTGGTGTTATTGCTGGTTGTATGGCTGCTTTTGTCTCACAACCTGCTGATACTTTATTATCCAAGGTTAACAAGACTAAGAAGGCTCCAGGTCAATCCACTGTTGGTTTATTAGCTCAATTAGCTCGTCAATTAGGTGTCAGAGGTTCTTTCGCCGGTTTACCAACCAGATTGGTTATGGTTGGTACCTTAACCTCCTTACAATTCGCCTTATATGGTTCTATTAAGGGTTACTTAGGTTGTCCTCCAGGTGTCGAATTAGGTAAAGGTGGTCATTAAATCATTCGCTAGTTTTTATAACCAACTAAGTTTAATGGCATTCCTATTTTCACATTTATTGTTCCTTTAGATGTTATAATATTGAAAGTGATGGATTTCTACACTTCGAAACATTTTAATTTACGAACTTGGAAAGCAAAGTTTTTCTAATTTTATTTTTTTTTTAATTTTTATGTTTTTTCAAGTTATGCTTAAATTTTAATTGTTTGACGTTTGCAATTCTTCTTATTACTCTATTATTCTAAAAATATATTATTATCGTACTTTAGACCAGAATTTTCAATTTTCCAGTAAATTAATTCTTAACTTCTAATCCTGTGAATATTAGCCAGATCCCGGAGATCAAATGAAAATACAAAATTGCTTTTTTGTAACCTTTGAAAGCTGGCGGAGAGGTAGCGGAAAATCATGCTTCCATTTCTCTTTGTCAGCAGAGCTGATACTTAACTATGAATCCATCCATTTTTCCAACTGGAGTTGGTTGGAGGTTGTCATAAACCATTTGAGGGTGTATTTTTACTATCCCTTGTTGCTCGATTGGCATAGCATAGATATGGATTTTGATAGAAATTAATAAAGATCCTTCTATTTCAAGATTCTCAATAAATACTTATTTTTATAAATTAAATGAAATTTCTTCTAGGAAGCCTAATTCTTATCTTTAATTGAAGGATTCAACTATGACCTATCCGCATATATAATTGATTAGACCTATTAATGAAACAGATTTCAAGCTAATTTTTTATATAATTTTGATGGGGAAAATGTTGCACCCAACAAAGCTGACCTTTTGAGTCAGATTACAATATATTTTGTGGGTCAATTTAATTATTTTTACACTTTCCTACATGTTAGCCACCGTAAATGTCGATTAATGAATGAATAAAGCATCAGCAGAAAACAGTCGTGCGCTCCACAGAAACTTACTCGATCGTAAACTCAACATTAAACCAAACAGAAACATTGATTCTGTTCAATTTCTTTTTTATTCACACGAACAAGCACAATAACAATAACACATATATTAAAAATGTCATCACTACTGGAACAATCGTTAGATGAGATTATTCAAAGTTTGCCTTCTTCAAGAAGAGGTGCACCAGTACGTTAACTTCGTTTTTAAAATTCATTAGCCAAATTAATGGAGAATTATTTAATCAAGTGATCATAGCCAGGTCCCATTTTACAACCCAGCCATACAACTACAAAACTAGCAATAGATGTGTTTTTATTAATGATTGAAATTGGGGTACCACCACATTGGGTATTTACTATATAATGTTGTTTTTCATTAGTTTGCCTGATCAATCAAATAGATAGGTTAATAACAGTTTCAAATTTAAAGCAAATACTTAATCCATTGATGATATTTCCCAAATTTTAAATCATTGTAGCGGCCCATATCATTCTTTTGTTACCGTTAATAATAATTCTCAATACAAAAATAATTACAGGAATTCCACAAGAAACTAACCTGATAAATAAATGTTAAATCATTTGATATTATAGAGAAAATCAAGAGGTAATTTAAAAAGGAATCCAAAAAGATTCAATTCACGCCCAAGATCACGTAGTGGCCGTTCTTCATACCGTGATGATAATAACAGCTATAGATCCCGCATCCACCCTTTATTGCATTTACCAGCAGATCAGCAACAAAAAGGTCAAGATCCTTATTTGCGGGTCTCAAATTTGCATCCTGAATTAAGTGAGGCTGAACTATCAAAATTATTTTCTGGTATTGGCCCTTTAAGTTTCGTTAATTTACAATTCAATACAAGAGGTGAGTCTATGGGTATTGCATTTGTTGGTTATGAACATCCAAATGATTGTGGGTTAGCAATTGAGAGGTTTGATGGTAGAAGAGCTGCCGGGCAAATCATTTCTGTTGAAAATGCCGTTCCTTTGGCCGACAGAATTGGTTTCAATGCCCAAGCTTATAGTGGTTCAAGAGGTAATGGAAAGGATAGATCAAGAGGTCTCAGAGGAACAAGAGGTAGAGGTGGTCGACAAAGTAGACCAAAAGTTGCTAAAAAAAGTGTTGAAGAATTAGATGCTGAATTAAACAATTATATGGGAGGACAAATTGATGGAGGTGAATCGACAAATGAGATCAGTCAACCACCACATGCCCAAGAGCAACAAGAGCAACCACAACAATCTGTTGATGCTGAGCACTCGCAACAACAGTTAGATAGGCAAGCTCCGTTTCCCAGCCAGGATAATGGCGAGATGGCAATGGACTAATCTTCTTTACTGAATTTCAGATTTAATAGTTTCTTGAAAACATATTGTTATTCTCTTTCTGTTTTTTTTTTTTTTTTTTTTTTGTATTTTCAATTGTTCAAACGGACTATTCATACATATACCGCAATATCTATAGCTGCTTTTTCCTATTCTTAGATATGCCGTGTTTTATTTTTTTATATTATAATTACAAAATTCATCCTGGGTATTATTTTCCTGCCCTTTTCGTAAACTACAACTATTCTATGATACTGTACGAAAAAGTAAAATCATTAGGTCATTAAAGTAACATCTGTAAGCAAAAAATACATAATATCTAGGCTACAGAATTTAATACCACTTGGGGAAAATCTTACAAGCTTCCACAACAGACTCAATACTAACAAACTCAAGCTCATCAATTTTATGTTCGACCTTTCCAGTGCCAGAACCAAAAATATTACCAAAACTGAGGTTTCCCAAATTAATATCCAATTCCTTTCTAATTTTGGAATTATAAGTAGAAAACCCCCAAATATGGTCATTCAACCAAGTTTCTTGATACAAGAATTTAAAAATAATAGCTAATCGTTCGTTATATTCGCCTTTGGTGAACGATAACGATCTGTTAGATTCTGTTGATAGTTTGGGATAAACCTGAATTAGCTGTTTAGCAAATTGGGATAATGCCATAAACTTTATATGATGCTCAGGCGTTTGATACTCTATTTTTTGAATGAAATGTAACAATTCAGGTAAATTTGTTCTTGTTGTATAGTGTGTTATAAATGGTGTTATTTCATGGATCGTGGTTTTGTAAGTTGGTGATTTAATCAAAATGTCCAAATATTTATATGCCTTTTGGGAATTATGTTCAGATAATAGAGTGGTGATGTATTTTGTAGATGGAGTTTCTATTATTGGGTTAAATAATGATGCTAGTTTTGTACACTTAAAAGAGTATTCTTGCAAGTTGAATGGTATGATCGCTTTTTTCAACCACTCCGAATTCATTAAAGATCTCAACTCATTCAGATCGGATTTAATCTTGCGATGTCTAGTGGGGCTGAATCGTAATACCTTATTATAAGTTTCGAAATGTTTCAAAATTGATGGATTAATTGAACCACTGATTAATGGATAATTTAATTGTAACCTTTCAGTTAATGTTTTAGATGTTAATTGAATTAGTAATTGAGAGATTAACCATGAGTTATAAGTCAAATCAACTTCATTAACGCTGATAACTTCCCCATTAATTTCACAAGATTGTTTGATTGATGGTGTATATTTATCAACATAATTACTTATAAATTCACCAAATCTTGTAGTAACATGTTCAACAATCACTTTGCCCATCATTCCATCATTTCCTGATCTACTTTGATTCATTCTGGATAAAGTATACAATAATGGAACAATAAAATATTCCATATTATTATCAAAGCAATGGTCTAATAACAGATTTATTGTTGCTTTTTTATTTAACTGAAAATTAAGCTTGTTCAAATACCAATATTCCTGAATTCTATTTTGCTCTAACAAATAAATTGATAGCCTTTTATGTATTACTGGAAGGACAGTTGACCTATATAAACTTGGTGAGGTAGTTGATAATATTTGCTCTAATAAATCATTAATTTCATTGGTGAACTTTTCCGGAGGTTGTTTCTTCATAGATTTGTGTCTGAAGTTTGTTGGCAAAGAGTGGATATCGGCCTGATTTATGAGAAATTCAACTAACGTCATTAGTTTCTGTGTATCTTTCTCAGACTTTTTGCTTATAAATTTAAACGATTGAGTTGATGATAGATACAATTTTTCAGGTTTATCTGCTAAATTCAGACTTTCCTCTCTTTCAGTTCCTGGTGGTGAATTTGATGGATTGTATAGTGGTACTGGATTATAAAGGAAAGATATTTGGTTTGAGCAACTGGGAAATGTAGAAAAATGCTTTATTTCTTTACATGATTGCCGTATTTCATTGAATAATTCTCGGTGAAACATACTCAGATTTATTGGAAGCAATTTAATGAAACACTGTAATTTATTAGCAAGGTATATGCACAATTAACTCAGTATGGGTCAATCGATTGACGTAGATTTATTTGCTTCACTTTTTATCTGCGGCGTTTTGTGTGCACGGTTCCCCAATTGGAGTATACTGTGTAACGTTTATGGTTAGTTATATCTATTGAATAAGAGAGAGAGCAGATTTCGATGGATTCCCTACCTTCTTGTAAATCAAAAAGGTACAGATTAGTGCATCTATTCTTATCAAATGAAAAAATAAGCACGAATTTAACAAAAAGAAACAAGAAAAACTGACTAAATAAAAGAGAAAAGGACTAAATTGATACACATGACTTATACAATGCAACTAAGATAAGAGGAGAACAAAGAATGTATAAAAAAGTTTAACAGGCAACAAAAAAATATAAATTAAAAAAAGCACTCAATATAAAACAAAATATTAATTTAATGATATCTAGTAAAAATTGACCAATGTCTTAACGAAACAAACAAATACATCTAATATATTGTGAGAATATATGATAGTGACTAATTGAAAATTAAACAGGAACATCAAAGCCTAAAGCCATACTTGCTAACAACCAGAAATTCAATATTGTGATAATGAACCAAATCAAAACAGCCAATATAGCAACAGTCTTACTATTACTCATATCTTTATATCTGACATTCTGGTCATCCAAGAAATTGTTCTCCAAATCGGAATCACCTCCAGCAACTTCATTACTTGAGGCATTCTCTAATAAATTATTTTGTTCAGAATCAATTTCATCCAAAAATTCCATTGGTATCTCATCATTTGACAGGGGAATATCATTATTATCACCAACTTTAACTTTCATGATATGTTTATTACAAGTAAAGTAAATCAATGGAGCACTAATAAAAGGCAATAGCAAACTTAAGACAACTTGTGAACCATTCAAAACGGAACTTAAACCTTCTCTGCCACTAGTCAACACAACAATGATACATGGAGTTATTGCAAACAGTCTTGTAACAATTCTCTTTAATCCAGGAGGCATGGTAACCTTAGCATGACCTTCCATAATTTGTTGACCGGCAACAGTAACAACAGTACCTCCACATAATCCCGAACATAATAAAGCAAATGCAAACACGGTACCTGCTGCTTTCGATAAATGAGTCGTCAATAAATAATGTAAAGTAAATAAATCTGCATCTTCCAAATCACCATCTGCATCATCATCCATTGGCTTAGATAAAGCCGAACCAGCAACAATTAAAATAGCAGCATTTACAAATAATGCAACTATCAATAACGAAACAACCAATTCCGCAATTGTATAAGACAAGGTATCATCGATAGCTTTCATTGAAGGCTTATAACGATCTTTCTCATCATCCTCTAAATTAGGAGCACCACAAAAGAAACCACCACGCTTAGATTTAGGAGTCGGCGGTTTATAATGTCCAGATTTTATATCATATGCTTTTAATCTTGCTTGAACAACTCCAGAGCCTAAATATAGTGAATGAGGCATTAAATTACTACCTAATAAAGCAGCTGATAAATATAAACCATTAATATCCTCAAAAATCTCTTTTGAAGGTAAAAAGCCTTTAAAAACTGCACCCCATTCAGTTGTTGGCGAAACATTGACTAGTTCAATAGCAAAGCAGACAACTGTGCCCAAAACCAAAATTGAGACAAAACCTTCAAATAATCTTAAGAAAAACATTGGACCATTCGGTCTATACGCCATAATAACAAACAGAACGTCAACGATAGTTAGAATGACACCCCAAAGTAAAGGAATATCAAAGATGATATTAAAAGCAATTGCAGTACCAATTATTTCAGCAACATCCGTTGCAATAACAGCAATTTCAGCAAATAAATATATAATGTAATTAACAGTTTTAGGTAAATGTTTACGACAATTTGTAGCTAAATCTTGGCCTGTACAAATACCCAACTTTGAAGCTAGTACCTGCAGAAAACCAGCCATGATATTTGAAATCATCAATGAAAATAATAGCTTGTATTGAAATTGGGCACTAGCTATGCTCGAACTAAAATTACCTGGGTCCATGTATGCAACACTAACCATTAAACCTGGTCCTATATACTTAACAAATTTCCTAAGCACTAGTACGAGTCGTCTAAAAGCAGACGGTTCATAAGTAAGTCCGGAGTTTGTGATTGTGCTGTTTTCATTACTGCCTTCAAACTGATGTAACGATGATAAGGCTGGGGAATGCTTAAAGGAATATTGGTTGGGATCTGGTGAAGTTATTGGAGTAACTAATGAATCATTCGTATCAAATTCATTGATTGGGGACTGTGAATTCGATGTGTTTATACTGTGATCAAGTTTGTTATGCTTTTTGTCTATGCCGCTTATTATGAGAGAAGTATCTTCTTCGTTATGTGGTAGTTTGATATACCTACTGGAGCCCTTCATTCGTCTAGGCACCATAATCCGAAGTACTTAATATGTAATTAATATGAAGTCTGGAGCGGTAGATCTACTGTATAAGCAGTAAAGAATCAAATATATATCGGGCAGGGGAAAAAACAAACTTTAGAATTAACAAACTCCAAAATTAATCAACAAATGTACGAGTCAAATATCCAACTATATTTATAAAATGAAAGTTGAGAATTTCTAGAATAATGAAACTGTAATGCTGTTTATGGAACTAATAAGTCTAAGTGAAGCTATATTTGAGATGAGTGACTATAATGCCAACAACGCTTATATCGGTTCTTGTTCTGAATGAGTTAGTGAATGTAAGTATATAGAGCACGTAATAAATATTAATTCGTATTTGATCAAATAGATGAAAGTTCTAGCTTAAATGGACAGGATAAAACAGATTTGATGTAGTTGTTGTTGTTGTTCTGCTTAGGTGGCTAAATGACTTTTTCAAATCTTGCTTACTTTTGAACTGCTAGCAAAGTTGACTTAGAGAAAGCAGTTGTTTAGGTGAAACAGGACAATCGACGAGATGATCTCCGGGATGCGTCGATCTGAAGTCAATAGTTGACGCAAAATCTGGCCTCCCATTTTAATTATAATCTAGGTTGTTTTAACAATGAGTATCAGGAGACTAAATGTTTATTATAATGATAAGAAAATTAAATTAAATTTTATGATACAAATGCAAAATCAAAAAAAAAAATCACAAAATCACGCAATGATAGGATAAGTAAACCTTTCGATATACCCAAAAATCCCAGGTCATAATAAATGTTCGTACCTATCTTTATGAGATTGCAGCATCATAACAGAAGTATCATCAGTAACGTTACAATGAATATCAAAATTTTCATATCCATAGTTACCTCCAGTTTTTGTGGCTTCTATCATGCTGCTGAAAATTAATTCAAGTACTATGTTTGTCTGATCTAACATACCTTTTAGGGTTTTTCGAACATTGTGTTCTCCAATTGGAACCAAGCAAAAGAAACTCATAACATTCATACATCCGGAAAATAAATAAGCCTTTCAGAATGGATTTAAAGCAGTCATTATCTCTTAAGTTGAAGGCAACAACATCAGAAAATAAGCAAAAGCTGCCAATGATGATACTCTGGTAGCCCCAAGCTGAAGGGAAAAACTGAATCGGAATTGAATCTGGTAATATAGCTCTGCACAGTGAAGATATAGATTATTTTTTTAAAAAAGACCTTAAAATATGAGATACCGGTGATTATTTTTACATACTAGTAGAATATAACCAACACAAATAGTCTACTAATTAAAAGAAGAGAAACCCACCACCGACCCAAATAATATATATGTAGTCAGTTTACTACTTACACCAAATACATATTACATAAATGATATCCAGCTATAGAAAATTTTCTGAAAATTTTACATCCTTAGAGACCTTTTCTAAACAGAATTCTGGGGGGTTTTACACTATCTTTTGATATCACAAACCTGAAAAGAAATCAGGGTGTCATCAGATCAAATGTTTAAGAACTGAACCAATCACAAAACAATTTGTCACATGATCATTACGTAAGCAGTTTTTTCTGATTGCGGGGTGCATTATGATATTTGGTTATTAGATAGCGGTTGGCACTCTATTTATATTTCAAAAATGAAAAAACTAGACAAGGCAAGTTTTTTACATAGAACTACTTCAAATTAAAAAATGTTGAGATATTTAAGTAGTTTGCAAACAATCTCAAGTTCTTTGAAGCTGTTTACAGTGTCTAACTCAAGAGTAGCTCTTCGATTCAACTCATCCTCTTCATCATCCACAACTTCCAATCTTAAAACTATCAACAAAAAGCTAGATATTCAAAATACAAATAATCATTTCACACAATCTAAACCTGGAAATTTAGCAGAAATACTCAAAAATGTAATCCAAGCCACCGGTCCTATAACAATAGCAAGCTACATGAGGCAATGTTTAACTGATCCAGATTATGGGTATTATATAACAAGAAATCCATTGGATCTTCAACAAGGCGATTTTGTCACTTCACCAGAAATTTCATCTACATTTGGTGAAGTTTGTGCATTGTGGTACTTTAGTTGTTTTTTAAGCCAGTTGAAGAAAGCAACGGAAAATCCTCATGATTTCAAGATTCAAGAAAAAAAATTCAGATTTATTGAATTTGGTCCTGGTAAAGGAACTTTAATGTTTGATATTTTAACGACGTTGACTAAGTTTATTAAAAATAATAATCCGATTGAGATCATGATGATTGAAAAATCAGATGTTTTAATTCATGAACAGTATAAATTACTATGTGATCCATTAAAGTCAGAGTTGGTTAAAATTGATGAGGGTAATTACAAATCCACTACTAAATGGGGTAATGAAATTAATTGGAGCAAAGATGATGATATTCCAATTAAATTGGGTAAAGAATATATGAATTTCATAATGGCCCACGAATTGTTTGATACTTTACCAATCCATCAGTTCACTAAAACTGAAAAGGGATGGAGAGAATTGTTGGTTGATTTGAAAACTAATGTGGCTCCAGATATACTGTTGCCTAATGTATCTCATGAAACAGCGAAACTGTTAAATGAGAACAAAGAAATTGAATTTAAAATAGTTCAAGCCCCATTCCAAACCTTAAGTTCAGCCCTACCTAAAGCAATTCCAAGATTTGAGAGATTACCAGTTGGGTCTAAGATTGAAGTCTGTCCTGATTCCCATAATTTTATTTCACAAATATCCCAAATATTAAAATCATCTGACATTGGTGCTGGTTTGATCATCGACTATGGTACAGAGACTATCCCAATAAATACATTACGTGGTATTAAAAATCATAACTTTGTTAATCCTTTATCTCAACCGGGTGAAGTTGATTTATCTATCGATGTTGATTTCACAAATTTAGCACAATTGTTAAGTCAAGATGGATTTCTAACTTATATTGCTGATCAAGGTGACTTTTTGAATTCTATGGGCCTTGGTTATAGAACTGACCAATTAGTGGCTTTTAATGAAGGTAATCAAGAAAAGAAACAGAAAATCATTGATGCTTACAAAAGATTGACAAATAAGGGTATTAGAGACATGGGTAAAATCTACAAAGTTCTTGGTTTTTACGATAATGCCTATCAAGATATCTCACCTCCTGGTTTTGCTGAAATTGAAAAATTAAAAGAGCATGAATCACAAAACAAATCTTTTAACGGTGAATCTACCAAGCCTAAAGAGGAGACCAAATCTACTAAATAATTATTCTTTATATATATCTGTAGTTTATATGTTTATCTAAAAGTACAATAATCAAAAAATAAGTAAAGTTCTAACTGAAAGGTACTTACTGATACCTACACTTTGATTTTCTTTGAAGCGCTGACTTGATCGACAATTTCTTCAATCTTTCTTTTACCTTCCATAGCCTCATCAGCAGCAACAGTATTAACTTTCCCAATATTAACCTTAGGTTCAATATATTTACCATCTTTATCCATTTTTTTAAGAATAATATCTGATATTTCTTCGGCCTCTTTGGCTTTATTAAGTAGTTTATAAATCATATTTGAGTTTTGAGGATTTGGAACAATTCTAGAAAGACAGTACTTGGTATTCGTTTTATAATTCTCCACTTCATTAGCATATTCCATGAATTCTCGAGCTGCAATGTACCAGGGCTTTTCGCCTTCTTTATTAAAGCAAGTTGGGTTTAATTCAGCTTGTGATGCAATCATACAACCCACATCCTCTCCAAATTGCTTTTGCAATTCTTTATATTCCGTATATGATTTAATACCACCATTAATTATAAAACTTACTTTGTTTTCTTTACAAATGCTGTGAATTTCATCGATATAATCCCTAATTGGCGTTTCTCTGTTTCTCATTTCCCTTGTTCTACAATGTAACGTTAAGTTGGTAATACCAGTTTTAACTAATCTATGAACCAACCCCAAAGATTCTTCTTTTGAATACATCAATCTGATCTTAACACTAATTGGCTTATTATTTGGCTTGCCAACTTTTTCAACTAATGAAGTTAATATATCACATAATAAATCAGGAGTACTTAGCAAAGCAGCACCCATACCAGCATGAATTGAGAAATGCTTAGGACAACCAGCATTAATGTCAATACCATCGACATCTTTAATTACAATAGAAGCAGCTTTAACAGCTAATTCAGGATTTGCAGTACCCATCTGGAAAATCAATTTTTGTGATTCATATTTTGGATAAACTCTAAAAACTAAATCTGTAACACCTGGAATCTTCTTATTTCCTGTTTTAGACAAGAAATCGATTGTATTCAGTTTCGTATTTTGATAACGTTCGCATGTTAGCAATCTTTTGTCTATTATTTCGGGACCCCAAACTAGTTGTGCTCCATGTTTTAAAGCTAATAATCTCGTTGGAAGTTCACCTATTCTCACCATTGGTGCTAGGACTAATTTTCCAGTGTAATCAATCATATTTTTTTGTCTCTTTCCTTTAATTTTAATAAATATATAAATTATTTCGTCTGTATATCCTAAGCAGGAACGTTAGGCCTGTATGTTGATGATTATGATAAAATTCGATTTTAACGATGATTAATTCATCTACAAGATTTTTTATTTTCCTATTTTTCTTCTTTTCAATAATTTTATTCCGCGGCTCGCGGCTCGCGGCTCAAGGCTCTGAAACCGGTAGATTTTTGGCTCAACCTCTAAATCGAGCAGAAGAAGTATCGATAAGCTTATCGTTTTATCCTTTTCAATTTTTCAACAGTTAGATCATTTAGAGATCCATTTAAATACATATTAGAAAGTCTTGTTTATAATATATCCCAATCTACTATGTTGCTTTAACAAAACATATAATTAATTGGAAAATTAAGTATGACTTACGAAATTAATATATCTTCTATTCTAGGAACCTTTAACTTGCTTGATGTTAATCATTCCTTACAAGCTAATATATAAAGAAATGATGGTGTCATCTATATTCATACTCCATCAGATGGTCCTAACTATCTATTAAATTGGTCAAAAGATAGAAAATTGATGCAAATCCTCTTTATCGCTGTCTTTTGTTTTGGGGGAGCTGTTCTCCCAGGTTGTGTTTATTCAATATTAGCAGATATTGTAGCATATACTTCTGTTGACATTACTGTTGCTCAATTGATTGAAGGTATAGGTTATTACTTTTAGTGTTGGTGAATTGGTAATATATTTCTAATGCTATTGACTTTACAATATGGTAAACTCCCGGTTTATATCCTGTCAATCCTTGGGCGTACTCTGTTAACTCTGTGGATTGGCTAAAAATTCACTTTGCTAGAAAACACGGTGATAGATCAGAAGCTGAAGACAGATTATGGGTCTTAATATTTTAGATATTTTGGTGCTAGCTCATTCATTTTATGGAATATGGGAGCAAGTAAAGGTATTAATTGGTTTGGTGTTGTTTCTTCTGTTGTCTATGTTCGGACATTTATGAACACATGAATTATGGTTGTATGACAGTAATTATTCTAATTAGAAATTGTATGAATTTCGGAATGGGATACGCAATCACATCATTTGTTAATTATATGGGAGTTCAAAATTGTTTTATTAATTACTGTTTCTTATGTTTTGCTTGTATGTGTGATTTTGTTGTTCCTGTCTTTTGTGATGAGTGGATTAGAGTCAAGCAAAAGAATATGTGCTCAAGAATTGTGCAACCTTACAAGGAAAAAGGTGTTATTGCATAACATCAAGAAAATCTAACATTTTTAAATCTATTTCACCAGTTTTTGTGTTTTTATTAACCTTTTTTATATGTGTAGTTTTCCTATTTAAAGATATATCCCTTATCTAAATTAAAGATCAAACTAATCGGCGAACCGTTGCTGTTTAAACTTATACTTATAATTAAAAAAGAAACAGATAAAGTTTGATCACGCGCTTAGCAAAAAAAAAAATCTAAGATTAAAAAGCAAAATACCTCTTTTCCTCAATTTTTCTTTCTAGGATTTCGTAATCAATATCCTTCAAAAAAGCTTTATTCAAGAATGTCTATCAAATCTATCAAGAGAAGAAAATCTTCTACTATTAAGGACAAAGACTCAGCTTCCAAGATCTCTATATTGAGAGGAAATTTACATGTTGCTCCTTCCTTATCATCATCCCGACTTTTATCATATAAACACAAATTACCACTCGATAAACTGCCTAAAACAGTTTTGAATATCATATTTTCAAAATTATCAACATCTGATATACTGAATCTATCATTACTATCCCCATCTTTACATTCTGTAGCCCAATCGCATTTATTACGCTCAATTCTCATATCTAAAGATGTGTCCCACCTTAATAATCAAGGCTATGTTCACTTTCATGATAAGTTGATCATCAAATCTGCCAAACAACTTCTACAATTAATTTACACCATTATAATGAACAATTCAAATGGTCAACTAATTGATGAACTTTTTGTGGAATCAATGTGTTCCAAATCTCCATTTTATCCAAGAATGTTTGATCCTGAAAGTCTCTCAAAGAAAAATGAAACTAACAACACGCCATTTTGGAAACTACGATTATCAAGTATGTTAAACAAGCAAGAAATTGATTATATAACCAGACAGATACCCTTTGATTTATCTAAAATGTTTATTTTCGATGGATTTAAAACTTTATTGAATTACACTCCAAATTTGAGATCTTTGGGAGTATTTGATTTATCTCTAAGTAAACTACAAGAATTAAATAATGCATTTGATAACTTAATTGATATTACCTTTTCTGTTCAAAGCCATGATAAAGATTATGTTTACCCTTTTGCTAGATGTAACAATTTAAAGAAAATAGCTATTCATTACGAACAAAAAACTGACGAGTTACTAAATAAACTAGCTTTGGACTTATACGAAGATCACAAATTGCAACAATTAAAAAGCTTTAAACTAGCTTACATGAAAGTTGATTTTAACGAAGTGGTGAGGACAACCTGGTTTTCATTCTTCATTGGATTACCTGATAAGGAAATTTTTACCAAATTAACTAATCTTGAGTTAAACCGCTGTCATTTTGATAACAATCAATTAAAATACGTTAATAAATTGATTCAAGTCATTCCATTTAAAAATTTGACTTCTTTACATCTTGGAATCTTGGAGTATTCACATAAATCAAAGAGACATTCAGATGATAACCTAACACATTTTGAAAAGGATGAAAATTTTGTTTTGAATTTATTAGAACCATATTTGAAAAATTTGAAAACGATTACAATCAAGCCTACTAAGAATTGTTTTCATTGTCAATTTAGTTCAATTATTAAATTTTTAAATACTCACACTGGATTGAACGAATTATCATTGTCAATGAACACATTGAACAAACAAAATTACTTAATACTAGTAGATACATTAAAGCTTTACGAAGGTTTACAAAGACTAACTTTATTTGATGAGTATATAAACTTGAAGTTGCTCAATAATATGAAAAATTGGTTCTTTTATCAAAATTTAACGGTATTCGACCCTTATCAAGATTTTGAAATTGAAGTTGCAAAACAAGCTGAAAATCCAAAGTTTAACATGTACATTGTTGATTCATTTAATTTGTTCAATGGTAAGAGTTCTAACTTGGTGATTTTATTTTGGAGATTTTTTTTGAATGATTTTAAGTTGTCCGATTTAATAACAAAGTGTCACTACTCTGGGTCTACACAATATTTGAAGTTGTTCGGGTTCAACTTCAGAGTCCATAGATCTAAAAAGTTGATTCAAATTTATATTAACAATACCATGGGTTATGAAGATTTAATGTATTATATCTAGGTACTATTATTTGTTTGATACTATACTTTTTTATTGATTTTCCATAAGATGTCTGATTATTTACCATTACCCATTTTTGCATATACCGTTGTTTTGAATTAGTTCTTTGGGAGTTTTTTGCTTCCCAGCTCAGGTATCTCATCTTTCTGTTTTTTGGGAGGGGGTTTACAACTATAACACAAAGGTGTTTTCCATGGTTAAACTCCTATTCATTACTTTCTGTTTTTCATTTATAACTATTAATTTTTCGTTTCACCTATGTACAATATACGGAATTAATAAAAATTAATTTAATCAATCTATTTATAGAAAAAAAAGCTATTGTTTCTTGACTTGTTGCTTTTTCTTATGATCGTTACCTTTAACAGGAACAGACTTATCACTAACGATATCTTTAATCTTTTGAACATCTTCCAACAATAACTTTCCCTTAGCTTTGGATCTCCAACCAAAGCCTAATTCCCTTTTCAATTTATCTTCATTCTCTTTTTTTAATTTCAACATATCCGCATACATCTCATCGATTTTTTTAGAATTTTCAACCTTTTCAATTGAATCATTAGAAAACAACAAATCGAATATTCTACCATCACCCCAAAAGAATCCTTTTCTATCTACGACAAAGGGAATTTTCTTAGATTGTTCTCTTAAGAAAAAGAAAAATGATGAATCATTAACACCATAAAAACCCTTACCTGAATAAACTTTTGCAGTCATTGATTTTTTCAACTCGTGTAATGGCATAGTACGAACAGGAGTTGGACTATAAGGGAATATTGGGTGAGTAGTGAATCTAACGTATGGCTCCTTACCACTCAGAGAGTTACCAGGTAAATACCACATTCTTCTAATTAATCTGGATGGGAAGAAGGCAAATCCCAAACCAACCAAGAATGGTAGAGCAGCACAAAACCAAACGATTGAAGTATGCATTATAAATTGAAGACTATTTTGGAGATCAGTTAAATTCATATCGTTATCTTTGAATATACCATCTGCTAAAACAGTACCAATATGGAAAGCATTGATTGAATAGATAGTAAAAACTAAAGCAAATGCATAACAAGCAACGAAATACAATCTATGTGGTTCAGCTTCATAGATTAACTCGGGTTTTTTCTTATGCAACAAGTACTCATACATTTTCACTAATGGGTACTTATTAGGTTCTGGAACACCAGGTCTTGGTAATAACGTTGGAATTGCTTCCTTTTCGAATTTTAGTGAACTTGGAAAGCGATCTTCTAATGTATTACCTTGTTGTTTTTCACCTGGAATTCTTCTAGATATGATTTGTTGTTTTTCATATATTTCAGCGGAGATATTTGATTTTGGAGATGTTCTAACTTGTTGTTCTGAGACTTTATCTTTTTTTGTTGGGATTGTTGAATTGAATCTGTGCATCCTGAATCTATATGAGGGGTTTGAGATGAATGGTGTTTGCTTTAGTATCGGTGAATTTAAAAACAAAGAAGTTACCGAACTGGATTTTTTGGATATCAAGGAGTATGACACTCCACCAAGAGGTTTGAGAAGCAACATAGTAGCGTGCCAAAGTGTTAATATTACTTCTATTGCTTCTTGTGGAAATAACTTGATTTTTCCAACCTTCGATTTGTTGAAGCTGTTTTTCGGAGGTTCATTTTGAGCGGCATTTTTTATCTTAGTTTTTATTTTTGTACATTTGCTTTACTAATACTAATCGTAAACTCCACCGTCTAAACAAGACCAAGTGATCTCAACACAATGAACAATAATAGATCAATTCATATAGACAAAACATCTGATAGAAGGGCAGCAGCAGCGGCTCAGCCAAATAGATACTTGAACAGTACGCAAGATCTTCAAATCAAAGATCCAATCCACTTACAACATTCGGTTGAGCTATTTAAAGAAATCAAAGACAAGACTCAAAATCCATCAAAATATCAGAATTCCAAAAAAGCAGTTGAAAGAATTGATCCGAAGACAGGTCAGAAATGGTTTGACAATTCATTAGTTGATTGGAATCCATCTCATTTTAGATTATTCATTGGTAACTTAGGTGATGAGGTTGACGAAGAATTACTATTTAGAACTTTTATTAAGTATCCATCGTTATCTAAAGTCAAAGTTCCGACAAGTGGGAAGGAGGAAAAGAAAAGTAAAGGGTATGGGTTTATATCTTTTGCTGATCCTGACGATTATTTACAATGCTTTAAAGAGATGAATGGAAAGTACATTGGCTCAAAACCTATAGAATTAAGAAGGGCAAA
Organism: Ambrosiozyma ambrosiae; assembly: GCA_003705185.2. Classification (NCBI taxonomy): domain Eukaryota; kingdom Fungi; phylum Ascomycota; class Pichiomycetes; order Pichiales; family Pichiaceae; genus Ambrosiozyma; species Ambrosiozyma ambrosiae. The sequence continues at coordinate 104,736 of PPHU02000020.1, forward strand.
AGCCGAAATTGGCAAAACTGTCAATATTAAACAACAACGAAAGAAAAACAAGAACAAAAGGAGAACTTTGGTGTAACATATGCTACTTTAGGTATTTATAAATAAATAAAAAAAATAAATAAAAAAAAATAATGCAGATATAATTGATTAATTAATAAAAAAAAGATGAGTATAAATTAATGCAAAAAACAAAAAGAACAAGAATAAAGACGGAACAGTAATTTAAAATAGGAATAATTAAAACTTGTAAAAAAGCAGACCCAAAGGAATTAAAAAGATAAAGCAATTATATCCGCTAATAAACAACCTTCTTCAGAATTATTGGTAAATTTATAAGACAATGATTTTAATTTTTCTTGGAAACTCCTTAAAGTTGGCGTTAAAGGGCGACAATTAAGATAAACACATTTCAAAAAATATAAAGTATTGACATTGCAGAATTGATCAGATTTAATCTTAAATAATAAACAGTTTAAAATCGATGATGAAGTTGATAATATTCTTAATATTTGTGAATCACGAAATGTTCCAAAAGGGATTATTTGAAGTAGTAACTTTACCATCGAGTCAAATTCTTCATTCATTGTAAGACTTTGAACGAAATTCATAGCTAAATCGACATGTGTGTTGAGAAATTGGTTGAATACTTCTTCTTCATGCATTTCGATTGCTTTTCTAAGTTCTTGGATTGCTAACCCTCTATAATTGGGTAAATTTATTATACTAACAAAGTACCCGGTTCTAAATTCAATCGATACATTATGAGAAGTCAGACCAAAAAATCTATAGAACGTTCTAACTAATTTATCTTTATATTCAATTAAGTCCAGGTACTGATTTGTAGCTTTCAACATTCGGGTGAAAATTTCCGATCCATTATTTTCTTTATCTATGATTTGTAAAAGTTGAGAACAATTACTTTTAGATAAGCAATCGAAATAATCAATGGAACTTTTAACCAATGGTTCATAATATTGGTTATTGGGTTCAAGATAAATTAAATCACTTGCTAACGATCCACAGATATCAAATTTTTGGGGTAATTCAGTGATTATCGAACAGTGTCTACCGTCTCTGGTCAATTGTGTTAACGATTTCAATCTGAGTTCAGTGTCTAACGAATCAAAAACTCGGAATATCTTTTCATAAAATGATAAATCTATAAACTCTTCCTTCAATGAATCAAGCGGGAATCGCAGAATACAGTCTAATAAAATTATTATATCATCTCTTAGTTCTTTATTGGAAACGACTAAATTAGAAGAGAGCTTAGTTGGAATATTTTTAGCTAATAATGCGGTACTTAAATAACGACAATCTTCGTTATTAGATAGCTGAAAGGATTCAAATAAAATGTTAACCATAAAAATATAGTCATCAGTTATTTCTTTATTTTGAATAATAATCTTGGAAATAAAATTCAAACCACCATTATTATAAAACACCTTCAATTTATCTATTTCAATCTTTGAAAAAAACAATTCTAAAAAACTAATCACAATATTGGGATTTGTATCATATAATTCGAGTATGACCCTCAATTGATCGTTTTGGCTAACAAACTTAGTTAGTGAATTCATATCACTTTTGAAAAAATAAACGGAAATTCTAATCCATTCTAGTTTAATTTCATCTAAAATATCAACTGAGTATAAAATAGAAACCAATTCGAATATAAAGGTTTCCTTCTTGCTTGCACTATATGAATCGAAAAGGTCACCAGTTAAATTTCTTAATTGATCCAAGGAATAGTTAGCAATACTCAATCTTGAAGGTTTCGGATTAATATTGAGGCTAGCACTAATAGAAAAAGAAGGTGCATTACTTAAATTTAATCTATTATGTAAACTATTCGTCACCAGAACGTCATCAAATCCATCAGCAAAATCATCATTAGCAGATTCTTTATAAGCTTCTAGTTTCACCGACTTCGGCTCTAATGATATATGAGATAATGAGGGTAAGTTATTACCAATTGAAGACAATTCAAACTCTTCACTAAAATCATCCTTCATTGATTCTTTGTATTTCAGTAGTTTACCGCCTTTGATCCATTTATGCTCCATTAATTTATTCACGCTAGCTCTTTTTAAAGGATCCAGAACAAAGCAACAATCATATAAAAATGATTTACAATCTGTTGATAGATATCCAGGTAAAGCAATATGTTCACCTCTTCCAATAGCGTGGCAAGCAGGCATACTACCATAATCATAAAATGGAGGTTTTCCGGTTAATAGTTCAACTATAGTAGCACCTAAACTCCAAATATCTGATTTCGTAGAGCAACCTTGTAATTTAATAACTTCTGGTGCCATCCAATAGGGCGAACCATGAGGTTCAGTCAAGCTAGTTAAATCTTTATTATTATTACCATCAACATTGTAATTAAGTTCTTCATTATTTTGTTCTTCCAACTCATTATTTGATAATTTAACACTAACACCAAAATCACCTAATTTCACTATTTCGTTATCCAACAATAAATTACCAGCTTTGATATCTCTATGAATTATCCCATTTGAATGCAGATAAGCTAACCCATTTAGAACTTGCTTAACATATTTAATAATTTCCGACTCAGTTAATTTCTTATTAGGTTTTGTAAGCAATAAGTTTCTTAATGAACCTTGATTACAAAACTCTAAAATCAAATTTAACCCTTTTTCATTCAAATAATAGTGATAGAGAGTAACTAAGTTCAAATGATGTAAGCCTTTCATTATAATAATTTCGTTTAATAATTCATCAATTCTTAGTTGGGAATCTTGAATATTAATGGATTTTAAAGCATATATTTTGTTGGATGGCTTATGATAAACTTTATAAACCTCACCAAAAGCACCTTTATCCAACCTGCCTAAACTTGCATATTGACTGAATTCAAAATCTGATAAGTCTGACTTATAGTTATTCAATTTTACAGTCCAATTGGTGTATGAAGGAATTGAAGAAGCGGTCGACATTTTCTTCCTAACTGGAGAACCAGTAGTTGTGAGTTCCGCTGAACCAGTAGCAAGGTAATGGTGGGGCTTTGCACCAGATTTGTTAGAATTTGATCCAATACTCGAGGGCCTAGTGGTGGTTTTGGAAAGTGAATTGAAACTATTTGAGTTTGAATTGGAGTAGTAAGTGGAAGTGCTTGCCAATGAAGAAACTTTACGGTGAGATTTACCTGTGTTATTATTGCTGTTGCTGCTGTTATTGCTGTCTCTTGGTTTGTCTGGAATATGATATGTAGATTCAGAATCTAATCTTAAACCAGAAATGGAACTCTCTCTGCTTACGTTAGACTTTTTGGACGGTGAGAGGGTGAACCTGATCTTGTCCAGCTGAAGGTCGTCAAAACAGCCATCTGCTTTTGTCTCTTTGTACACAGAAAGCGGTCTCCTGGAAGGAGTGGGGGGCGTGCTGAGTGGTCTGTGTGACCTATATGACATAGTTTATTCGTTATGGATTGAAGTGAAAGTATATCTCAGTACTGGAAATAACACTAAACTGCAGTTGTAATTGTTTATTTGTTTACAAATGATCACCTTTAATACGCGTTATCGAGTCCAAAATTCAAATATGGTAAATAGACTGTATTAAAAACTACGAAAAAACACAAATTTTACAAAAAACAACTATTGAAATTCTTCTTTATTCCAAGATAACAATGAGGTATCAGCAGTTCTTCTAGGGTGTATCATGTTCACTATCAAGAAACACACACTCAAAAATAAGCAGATACCACCGCCAACAACCCAACTGACACCTAAAAATGGATTTTTACCTCCAATAACAGATCTAGTTGATAGGTAAATGTACTTGTGACCCTTGAACTCATGCACAGGCCAATGTAATCCAATGTTTGTTTGGTAAGTACCTTTTTTTAGTTTATCATGATCATTTCTTAAAACCATCTTAGAGAATAATGAGAAAGCAGAAGGAGCCATCCAATTTTGGAATTCATACCAATGCTCAATATCTGGGATATTGGAACTATTATATCCATCAGGGAATGCCTTTACCCAGTTTGGTGGTGGAACAATATCATCTAAATCGTATTTAGTTTTCTTAAATCTAGACTTGTTCGAATCCCAAGCAATACCTTTTCTGTACATTGGAAAATCTTTGGTAGTCTCATTCACAGCAGTAAAAGGGGTGAATGTGTCATTGAACAAGGAATTAGCAATTAATCCACAGGGATAATATTTTTTGCCTTCGTGGTTAATAGATAATGGTTGACAGTTTTGACCGACAGTATCCTTAATGTCTGAGGTTGAAGCTCTTTTACCATTCAATTGATCTTCACTGAATGAAATAGCATATCTTCTATGATTTGGGTAGAACTTTCTTAATCTATAGAAGAAATAAACATGAGGGCCAATATCATTTGGAATTTCAAATTGAATCTGACAAATATTCCTTTCTTCAGGATAATTATTCCATAAGTAAGAATCATTGGTTGCTAATTTCCATTTTGGTTGAACAGTGATTTCATCTTTGAATTTAAAGTTAGTATATTTGGTAGGAATATCACTCCAATAATCCGAGCTAGCTTCGTTTTCACACTTAGAATAATCAATAACAAATTCTTCAACTTTAGCGGAACCGTAAATCATGGCGGCACCAATAGGTATAAAGATAATAGCAATAATTAGCAACAAAGGAATAACAGTCTTAGGGGTCAAAATAGGATGGAAAGCCTTCAATTTTTGCTGTGTAAATGCATTTTCCTTAGGTCTTCTACTCTTCTTGACTGGTTCTTCCGATTGGGAGTCTGATAAGTCATCTATTTCATCTTCTTCTTCCATGTGTGCTTGTTGTTCGTAAGGTTGAGAATCGGATGTTCCAGTATAATTTTGTTCACCGGAACCATTATGGTGTCGATGCTTCAAAGGTAATCCAACCATGTTATTATCAGATATTTATAAAAGTAAGTGTAAAACTAACCGTTGCCCTCTAAAGTTCAGGTTAAGAACAGTAGAGTTGGCTGTTTTTTTAATTTCTCTATTGTATATTTAATTTGAGCCCCACATCAGGGGACACGCGCTGACGTAATAAATCTAGAGTATTTACATGAATTAAAAGAATACGAATTATATAATCTATTTACTATTTATTACTCAGACTTTTCTTCAGCAGGAGTAGCTGGAGGTTGCTGTTCTTCTTGACTTTTAGTAAATATCTTGGCAGAGTCATTTAATCTGTCAACAAGGGATTTGGAAACGCCAGCCTTAGCTTGTAATTCTTCAACAAATTTGAAAAATTCATCAGATTTAGATAAAATTGGCTTGAAATTAGCTTGTTCTTGTTCCGGTAACTTAGCAACAGTTTGTCCAAATAATTTAAGCACAGCATAGTTATGTTCATATGCAAGATAATTCTTTAAAGTGTCGTCCTCAAGCGTTTTTTCATTGAATTTTAATGTTTCAAAGTCTTTCAATGGTGAAAGTTGTTCGATTTTCTTGTTTATTAAACCTAGCATCTTAGTTTCTTCAGCTGGAACATTAATTTTCAAACTTAATAAAGCATTTATATAAGCAATTTTATACAAGCTTGTATGTTCATAGTTTTCATCCACTTTTAGATTTTTTTTATTGTGTTTCAATGCATGACGTGATTTGTTACGCAACCAGTCTAAATCAGCGATACCTTGAGCTTGAATTTGTATTGATCTAATCAGTAAAATAGCTTCTATGTTTTTCAAGTTAAATGATTTCTTTCTGTAATTTGCTAACGTATAAATATAATCCAATCCACCTGAGAACTTTCCCAATTCTAAAGATTTATATAAATAAGCATTAATAGTTGAAGGCTTCAAGAATTCTGGAACATTAGTGTCTAATGCTTTCAAAGTCTTCTTGACAGAGTACAACTCGTCAAGTAATACCAAATTATCGATAAACTGATTGAATTTCGTAACAGATGGAACACCTGTAAACTTTTCAGGTTTAACTGGTCTACCAGTTTTTTGATCATGTAAATCCATAGACAGTAATAATTCACTGTTTTTTTCTCTGTACACTAATGGCTTCAACTTTCTAGGAACAGTATTGAAATAAACAAAGTTATCAACCTGATCTTTAATATCATAGAATTTTGGTGTATGTTGCTTTTTAACTTGAGTTAGATTTGATTGTGCAAATAAAACAGATGATGATTGGATAAATCTCTTAGAAATTAAGCTGGTGGCGCTTATTGAAGCTCTAATTGGTGCTATTTGATGGCCAAGCATAATGGTTCCAATTCGATATGGTTAATTTTACCAACTTTTAATGTAAGCTTTGGTTGTATAGCTGAACTTCACTATACAAATTTTCCAGTTTTTCAAACTCCAACGATTTTGGCGAAGAAGGAAACACCGTTGCACCACATCTGTTATCACGTGTTAATTACACGTGCCAAAATAACAATGAATTACTTTAGCCTCAAATGTGCCCTACTTTTATATTGTTATATTGTTACTTGATTTATTAAAAACAAAATTCATCATTATACACTAATAATGGTATGTGGATTAATTGGTGAATCTAGTGTACAGTCTTTAGGATTAGTTTTACAACAAAATTCACCCTTACTTAACACTAGAAGAGCAATAGTTTTAACTATCGTACTCAACACCAAAGGTTTTATTATTCCTATGTGTCGGTTCTTTTGTTGGTAAATTGGACTTTATTTTCGATTCCTTCGGTGATTGTGGAATTAAATAGAAATTAAATATTGCTTATAAGAGTTGTCTATTGAATAATCTATCTAGGCTTAAGCGTGTAAACCTTTTATTTTTTCCAACCATTCTCAAGTTTGATTCCTTGTCAAAATATGAAATTGTACTGGGTTTAATGATAACTTTCTATCTAATCACAAAAGTAAGGGTCTCCAGCAAAACTATTAATTCAATATTAGTGATATCAGTGATTACTTTTATGTGAAATAGAGATAATGGTATTTATCAACTAGGAAAAAGTCATCTACTAAAAATCAATTCTTATAACTACTCGCATTGTTTGTGGTACTAGAACAACTTGTCAAATCAAGTTTAAATTTTTTGGATCTTTATTTTGTTCTATAAACATCAATAAAGGTATAATAGACAATGTTAGTAGTTTTAAAATACTTGTGATTTGGTAACAATTGATTTCCGTTTTCTAACCGCTGAAAGAGAAAACTCCCCTTTTTAGTAAACAAATAGGGTGGCTTGCTCACCACATTTTATCCATTTTTTCAGAAAAAATAAACAAACACATTTGGTTTTATATTTGAGTATTCGGTTTTGTGTGTTTGACTTAATTTATTTCCAAATTCAAAACCAAGATTGTTCATTGATAGGCGTATGGACTTGATAAAACGTGTTTTGGATTTTAGCTCCTTTGAAGTGTGTGTTTGTTTCTGTGTGTGAAAATCATTAACCTAGTTGTAATAATATTTGAAAGAAGTTGTAAGTTCAACAATATAAACAATTAGTCAGTATGTTCTTACAAGCCCATATCTAAGGGAAAGCATTTCTTTATAAAACGTACCTGGTAATCCTTATTAATACTTTGAAAATAAAAGTTTGCTCATTAGAAAAATACAGGCAAAAGGTTAGGAAGTTCTGAGGATTTTCAAAAAAAACTAGAAATACTTCGAAAAAGTTTTCATAATTTCAATGTATATATATATGTATATGAAGCTGACCTTGCAAATATTTCAAATCAAAGAGTACTATTCAGAAAGAGTCTACAAACATAAAAGAAACACATAATTTTCCACAGATATTATCAAATATGTTTTGCATATTTTCTTTCTGTAGAAAAAAAAACCTCTTCTTTGCCAGGATCTTCAAATAATCAAGATAGCTCAACAGAGTAAATAGATAAATATGTAAATGATTTGACTAAACAAGCGTGCGCCAAACAAAACTTCGCTGTCTCTGTGAGAAGGGCCAAATTGAAGGCAAATCAATGAGGTTTGTTGATGATGTTTTCCAGATTATATCTGCAAGTTCTAATTGACTAAGACTATTTCTTATACCAATTCGAAATGAGAAATGTTCAGAATAATGCCACAATGGCATCAGAATACTCCAATGAGGTGCAGACCCAACCAATAGAGCACAGATTCAACCCATATACAGGTAAGTGCACTTTCAATCACCCTCAAGATGATAATCTTAAACAAATTATACTAACAGGCTTAAATATCTCGATATAGATAATGGTGGTACTATTTTGGGTATTGCAGGTGAAGACTTTGCTGTTTTAGCTGGTGATACAAGACATACTTCAGGTTATAGTATCAACTCTAGATATGAACCTAAAGTTTTTGCAGTTGGGGATAACCTATTATTATCAGCTAATGGATTTTCTGGTGATGCACAACAATTAGTTAAAGTTTTTTCACAACAATTGAAATGGTATCATTTTGATCATAATAAACCATTGGCTGTGAATTCAGCAGCTAGATTAATACAGCATTTACTTTATGGCAAAAGATTTTTCCCGTACTACGTTCATACTATTTTGGCAGGTTTAGATTCTGAGGGTAAAGGTTCAATTTATTCTTTTGATCCAGTTGGTTCATACGAAAGGGAACAATGTAGAGCTGGTGGTGCTGCCGCATCTTTAATAATGCCTTTTTTAGACAATCAAGTTAATTTTAAGAATCAAATGGATCCAGAAAGTAATGGTACTAAAAAGAAAGAACTAAGATACTTATCATTGGATGAAGTATTGGAACTAGTTAAGGATGCATTCTCATCTGCCACTGAAAGACATATTGAGGTTGGTGATGGTTTAGAAATCTTAATTGTCACAAAAGATGGTACAAGAACTGAATACCACCCATTAAAGAGGGATTAGATAATGTTTCACTTGTATACCTTGTACGTCTTTTTTTATATAATATACTACAGCTAAATCAAACAAGAAAGAAAGGAAAAACTATTGGAATTTACGATATATATAATTTGTTTGGAGAATAGGAAATATACATAATTTTATGAGATACAGACAAAGAGAGGTAGATTTTTATGTACTGATTTAATAATATAGTTACGAAGTTCATTGAGGTAATTGAAAACTACCATTTTTGACCACCTTCTTGTAGTAAATGTAGAAGAAATCAGAATAAACCAAGGCTTGTATGATACCGGTAACAGTGGCCAATAAATCAACTCTACCTTCAGCAAAATATCTCCAGAACCAATTTGGAATGTACAAAGCTCTGTATAAACCTAAGGCAAAGATATAATGAACTGTTAACAATTCACCCTGACCTTCGGTTTGCAATAAAAACAATTGAGGTAAAATAGCAACAGATTCAAGCCACAAACTGAAACTCCATAAAACTTCTAATATGGTGTATTTATAGTTGAAAATAATAGCCATAACAGCTGAACCACCTAACAAATACTTTAATTGAAATACATCATTGTTACCCTGAATATCTTTTGAAAACTTCTTCATTAAGTAAACTGTATAAAGTGAGGAGGCAATAAAAAACACCTTCATAGCAGAGTTGTAAATGGACACGTAGTTTAATGTGAATAAGTCCATATATCTTGTTACGAACACTATAACGTATAATATCTGAGTCTTTAAAGAGATACCCTTAGTTGACTTTGTAGTTTGAATCGAATGAATCAAAATCAAAATTGAGGCCATATGAGATAAATCTCCAGCCATACGAAATATATTCAGCATAGTATGATATTTGTTGAAAAGGGAGACTGTAGAAATTCTACAATGGCAAATGGTTTGGTAAAAAACTCAGTTTATGGGTGATCTAGAAGACAACACATCTCACACAGCTAAAAAACACGAAGCGCTAAATCCTAGCTGCCATTTCCTGTCTGTGTCAAAAGAGAACTTCTCGATTAGTGTTTTATATGAGTTACAAGCTAAAATACACGCTTATAAGCTAGTATTGACCGGATGTTGGAAATGATTATGAGTATCTGTTTTATGTATATGTGTGGTTAACCTTTGATAAGGGCTTTTCAACTGGGAACTGAAAACCGGGCATAGATAAAGGTCCATTACGTTATATTGGAGCTAGATGGTTACCTACCTTTATAGCATCAACATTATGTGATACTAGCTGTAGCAACATTACTACCATCATATCTCTGAATAGTTAGGAAAAGAATCATATAAGCATTTTAATGAATAAACATAAATTGAACTTACAACCTATCATTTAGTGAAAGTTACAATAGGTTTTTGTAAACCTAAGCATAAGCATAAGCATACACATAAATATTCTAATGGTTCATCAATGTGAAAATGGGGAGGCCAGACAGCACTAAAGTCCAATGAGAGATAATTACTCTAAACCAGATAAATTTTAGTAAAGACTGCAATCTCTATAAAAATTGGAAGCATTACTTCATTAAATAAATATATCTACAATTCTCTATATCTCCATAAGTCGTCATTATCTTCGTCATTGTCATCATCAACTCTAACTTTAGCCTCCCAATTCTTTAAATCTTCTTCAGCTTGCCTGCTTAACTCACCGATGTTAATTTTAACTTGACCAATATCTGATTCCATTAAAACACTAACAATCTCTTCGGGACCGATATCATGATCCAACATATAAACCTCATCTTCATTATTCTCTCTACCTTTTGGAAAATAAAACAATGTAGGATATTTAATCACCTGATATTTAGATATCAAAGAAGTAGCTTCAGAGTCAGAAACATCAACCGATGCAAAGATAGTACCATCTTGAACGTAATCCTTATAGTATTTAGCTAATCTTTCATAAAATGAGTTATAGCTATTATCCCAACCTTCAATCCAATTCGCATAGAATACCAAAACAACATCCTTGTTTAATTTATCGTAAATAACTTTTTGGATGTTGGAAGGTTTAATTTCAATGACTGAATTAGGAGGGTAATTAGGTTGAATACCAGTAGCCTCTTTTAAATACTCAAGTAATTTAGTTGTTGTTCTAATACCGTTATAATAGCCAATTTGATCACCATTTGAAGCAAATAGTTTTAAAACTGGATAACCAACCAATCCATACTTATTTCTAATTCTTTTATTATCTAAAGCATTAATTTTAAATATTTGTAATTTTGTATTTTCATATAATTCACCCAACGGCCTGAAATGTGGTTCTAAGTTTTGACAATGTTTGCATCTTGTCGAATAAAAATATACAAATGAATATTTACCTGGAGTACCAAAAACTAGATTTTCAAAGTTTGAATCATCAACCTCGATGATTTCTGCAACGATTGTGGATAGCAAAAGAAATAGTACCGTTATAAACAGTTGAAACCTCATTTGGTAGTACTAAAATAAGTCTGAAAAATAAAGATAGTAACTATGTAATGTCTTAGTAGATAACTAGAATTGATAATAATTTTCAGGTAATATATACGTAAATAAATTAATTTTTCTTTTAATATTTCTTTGAGTCTATGGAAATTTCGGTGATAGCGTCTTCGGAAGAAGTTCAATTTCTGTGTTGAGGAAGCGTTTACGTAAACTTCTCTTAATTTACTGATAATAGTTCTATTGAAGTATTTTATTATCTAATATCATTTTTATAAAGAAAAAAATAAACAGAAATTTAATGCCTTTATACGGTAAACTTTATGAGTTATAGAAGTCTTCAGTTTAAATCAACAAAAAAAAGAAGATCCTAAGATGGTTGATTATCATAATTTAAGCTCATAAGTTCAAATTTTTTACTATACTTACTAAAATGACTCGTAGAATTAAGTTCTGGTATGCTAGTAATATATTAACATATATTATATAGATAACACTACTAATTCACAAGCTCTCCAACTTTAGCTTGATCTACCGGTTAAAGAGTGAGCAAATTATTGTGTGTTAACTGCGAGAATAAAGTATACGATAATTTGCTCTCTCATAATTAAATAGTATAAATATCTTTGTATTCCCACTTCTTCCTTTCTTCCTAAATTGTCTAAATACTATATTTAATGGGTTCAAACCTATCATACATGATTATATAAAGCATCTTCATATCACACATTAAAGCCTCTTTCTCTAATTAAAGAACATTTTCTCCTTTGTCAGGGTAATCCCTTTGTCGACAATTTTGTCCTTTATTGACTACATAATATCCACAAAATTATATCACCTGCAATAATATTTAGGTCTTTTTCATAAAATTAGTTCATGTTTTGTGAAGTAGAATCTGTATTTCATATTTTGACTAACTGTATTTCAATACACTGTTAATTCATTAGCTGTGGTGTCTGAAAAATTACTTAATTTACTGTGGAAGGTTCGCTTCCAGCCTTCTTCTGCTGACTAAGAAAGAAGTCGCTTAATTTGGCGAGAAAGAACTAATTTTACGAGTTTGCCACTGTGCGATGTGGTTGGAACATGATTGAGCTATATATAAGGTCTCTTTTCCTGATTCCCCGGATCCCCCAATCTTGTGCCCCCCTCTATTCTTTCTCTTTCCGAGATTACAACTCAATTAGTTCAATCTAAATATAAATATATCAAATTCATCATGGTCAAAGCAGGTATGCAATTGTATCAATTTAATTGCCTCAATTGGGGTGTAATACACAAATTAGGTGGAATTTTACTAACAGACTTATAAATATGGTTAAGTTGCTGTTTTAAGAGGTGATTCCACTGTCAAGGGTACTGTTACTTTCGAACAATCTTCTGAATCAGATCCAACCACTATCTCATGGGAAATTGAAGGTAATGATGCTAACGCTTTAAGAGGTTTCCACATTCATCAATTTGGCGATAACACTAATGGCTGTACCTCTGCTGGTCCACATTTCAACCCATTCTCCAAAAATCATGGTGCTCCAGAAGATGAAGTCAGACATGTTGGTGATTTAGGTAATATCACCACTGATGCTTCCGGTGTTGCTAAGGGTTCTAAGACTGATTCTTTAGTTAAATTATTTGGTGAAAATTCCATTCTTGGTAGAACCGTTGTTGTTCACGGTGGCCAAGATGACTTGGGTAAGGGTGGCCACCCTGATTCTTTGAAGACTGGTAATGCTGGTGGTAGACCTGCTTGTGGTGTTATTGGTATCTCCGCTTAAGTATGCGGTATTTGCTTCTCGTAAGTTTTGATTTCATTATTATTCTTTTCCTCTACGTTTTATGACTAAATAGCGCTTATCAATATATATCTTCCTGTTGATGGTGCCTAAACATCTCAGACAATTGTAAACATTATGAACTTCTATTATGATTAAGTATATATTATTTACGAAAGAATGCTAATCTAAAAAAGGTTAATAAGATTTAGAGTGAGGGAGTGCAAAAGTGTTCATATGTCTTCAGCTCCACCAAATGAGAATAGACCTCCACTACCACTCTTTCTGCTAAAATAATCAAAGTCAATTGAAACAGCATTGGCTAACATAATAGCTTTTTCATCTAATGACATACCTTGAGGTGAAACGTTTTGATAGTATTCATCCAAACCCTCGAAACTTCTTGGGTCCATTCTGATAATATAAACACCAGTATCGGTCATAAATTCTCTGAAAAGTCCAACAAAATTTCTTGAAACTGATCCTGTAATTTGCTCTCTTTCATTCAAAACTGGGAACTCCCATTGTAAAAACCCAGCATCAATTTTACCAAATTGAACAAATTCGGGTTCTGAGGTGGTTTCACCATTATTTGTTTCAGTGATTGACGTACCGAATGAATTAAATAGGTTATATCTTCTTCTCCATGGATGCCAACTTTGAATACTTTCACCGATAACCAAGCCTTCTTTATCATCCCCGTTTTGAATGTGAGGTAAAATGGCCTTGATATGAGAATTAATTAAACTAAATGGTCTCTTAATGGTCAATAATACTTTTCCCTCCATGTCAATCAAGTCAACAGTGAAAGGTCTATGAGTTCTAAATATTTGCTTACTAATGGCTTTAACTATTCCAAAATCTCTTTCCAATAACCAGGCAATTTGCCTTCCTGTTGAATCCATAACCACATACTTATTTCCTTGTTCAAAACCCAGAAATAGGTTCATGTATTCAATTTGTCTTTCAATAACTAATGTTGGTTCATTTAAAAGAAAAGCCAATGGATCTGATGGTGATACAACGTCACCATTTCTATTTGGTAATACGTTTCGAAATGCCGGTTCTGATTGAAATTCATAAATTGGTTGTTGTTGTCGCTGTTGTTGTTGTACAGGATTAGGAGACAATCTATTCAGTCTTTTTTTAATAATTCTTTTTTTCGGTTCATCTCTGTAGTTCAATGGTGAATAATATCTTCTTGAATTGGTTGATAGTTGTGGTCCAAATATTGAAATTGATGAAGCTGAAACAGTCTTTAATAACGATCTAACCGGATTAACAGCAGAAGCCAGTTTGTTTAAAGAACTATACATCTTCCAACTTCCAATTAATAATAAAATAAACAATAATGAATGATTAATATATAGGACTAAATAAATATCAGGCACTTTCAAGGAAAGTTTTGTAAGATCGGTCTTTATTCTTCAAGACTATTTGTAGCTAATATACACACATTTCGAACCTGCTATATATATCTTTAACTTCTGCACCCGCACAGCCAGGAATTGTTTTTGGTTGTGAGCACTGCCGCATCAATGTTCAAAACTTCAATCTTTCACAAGAGTTTTTCAACTTTTATGTCACATTGACGATGGAGGTATTTATTACCTGCACTTAAACAGAAACAATTAGCAAAGCAACAACAGATTATATTTTTTCAAGATGTCTCTTCGTCTTATAAGATCTATACATACGGCCCCAAAACTTCCTTTACAAAAACAATGGTCAACTGAAGGTATCAAGGGATTTATGTCACCAAAACAGTTTCAAACATCATGGATACAGTATCAAGATTTCTTAGTTAGAAACTTATCCTTAAAGACAGTCGGAACTGAATTTGAAACCAGAACTCCATTAGCTATTGTATTATCCACTGCTAGAAAGTCCCATTTAGGTCCAATTTTCCACTATGCATCACAAGCCCATAACAACCATTTTTTCTTTCAACAATTAAAAGATCAACTCACATCAACTACAGAAAGTCAAGAAAAACAAGGGGGTCAAGAAGCATCCGAAAAAAATGAAAAAACACCAGAAGAAATAATCAATCCTAAATTAATGAAAGTTATTAATTTTACATTTGGTTCATTCGAAAACTTCAGAAATGAGTTCTTATTTCAAGCTGAAGGACTGTCTGGTAACGGTTGGTGTTTCTTAGTTGAGGATGAATATAAGGCATTAAAGATTATCCAATGTAATAATGATGGTACACCTTATTTATACTCTAGAAACCAATCATTGGATTTAAATGGTGCTATTGATTTAGCAGCTTATGAGGAATTGATCAGTAACGAATCAAAATTATTAAGCAAGAAAAAAGATTATTCAATACCTTTATTAGCTTGTAATGTTTGGGAGTTTGCTTATTTGGAAGATTATGGTGTTACAGGCAAGGCCGATTACTTGGAGAATTTCTGGAACTCTATTGATTGGGAAGTTGTTAATGCTAGATTGTTCAATCCATAATTTAAGTCTCTTCTTTTGTATATATATATTATTATTATTAATTTTGTTCAATCCTTTTTATTTCATTGCTTGGCTTTAGTGTACATAGAATAAAATTTTGTCATTCATATAAATTATACACATTAATGGCTTCAACTCAAGCATGTGTATGAAGAGAAGAAACTATTCATTTTCTTCCATTTCATCATTGAGTAAACCGTAATCATCGTAGTCACCACAAAACAATAATATTTCTCTTAACTTCTCATCATTAAATAAGTCAACATTCGATAATGAAGAAATTAAATTGCAATTAAATTGTGACAACATCATGTTTTTCTTTGAGATATTTAAGTATTTTGATTTTAGAATATGTAAAGTTTCATTATTCTCATCATCGTCACCATTAGTACTATTAATTTGATTCTGGAATTTCAAATCTTTATTTTCTTCAACCAGTTCCAAATAGTCTAATATTTCATTCTTACAACTATCAAGTCTTGCTTGATTTTTAATTTTTAATTCTCTTAACTCCTTTCTTATATCGTCATCATTCATTTGTTCTAATAATTCAATATTCTTGGAATCTTTTTCATGTATTAATTTATTCAACTTATCATAATGAACTTGATTTTCATCACCATGTATGATCTTTAAATTTGGATGTGTCATCAAATGCTGGTTAAAAATACTTAATCGAAGTTTGATAAGTTGCTCTAATGATTCATTCATTAACTCATCATTGTTTTTATTTTCATTATTAAATTCTTTGGAATGTAACATCAGTAAATGTAAATCTTTTAACTCTGGTTTGAACTTGTTGTATTCGGAAGTTATTTGTTCAGGGTTTAATGTCGATTGATTTGTTTTTATAAGTAACTCATCTATCGTTTCAATTAATTCTAAGTAAGTTTCGGCATGTTCTTGTTCAAGGGACTCGTTCTGTTTTATATAGCCAATTTCTTCTGTAGTCATTTGTTGGATGGGGTATAAAGTTCTGCTGTTTTGTGAGCTAGCCTGTATGTATAATTATAAAAGATTCATGTTTGCGTGTTTTGGTGTAATTTGCGATTAGAACTGCGGCTCATTTAAAGTCATAGATCTGTTAAGCTGAATTCGATATAAACTGAACCTGATGAGATGTTCAATTCAAACTTCTGTCTGCTTACTCAATCTACAAACACTCTCGTATTATGGCAAAATCCAAGGATTACCAATTTCCAACAATATACAATTTCCCGCCTTTCTTCACAAAGCAGCCCAATTTGAAAACTTGTGAAACGCAACTAAACCAATGGGAACGATTGATCTTAGAATACTGTCAATTCAACAAAATATGGGCATTGTCATTGACAGGACAGCAAATATCAACTATAGGCGAAGATGGTTTATTGAATGGTGATGGTGATGGTGATGGTGATGGTGATGGTGATGATGAAATTGATAACATAGACCTCACAAAATCCAAAACATCGACCATTTTTAAAAATGATAAAATCGATAGAACTTTAAGTCCAGAATTTATAATGGAAATTTATAATAAAATGATTACAGAAGATAAAGCTGCATGGATAGATTCAACAAATCATAAGTGTGGTATATTGGTTTATTGGCATTCATTAGAAGAATGGAGTGATATAATTACTGAATTTTTTGAAAATACAGGCCAGGAAGGAACGGTGCTAACGCTCTATGAAATTATAAATGGTGAATTGACTATAAGTCAAGAATTTTCAGGAATGAATGAAATTTTACTTATAAGAGTGTTGGAAGTAATGCAAAAGAGAGGTCAATGTCAACTATTAAGAGATGAAGATGGTGGAGTAGCAGGTGTAAAGGTGTAAGTATTGTACGTCGCGTCGAATAACTCTATGTCGACGTGCGGCTCCAAAAGAAATTTTAATTTATTTTTTTTTGTTTTGGAAAAATTTAAAGAGCAAGATATTTTGTCATTAAGGCTACTACACGTTTTTTGTTTCCTGCTTTCACTCCCTTCCTTCCCCTCTAACCTAGAAACAATCCGTTCATAGAGGGGCTAATAGTATCAATCAAGATTACTGTAGCCTGTATTTAATTGTTCATTTCAGATTAGTTTTTATATCTCTTTTACTCAGATCTAATTTTTTACATTTACTATGAAATACGTCGTTGTCTCTGGTGGTGTTATTTCCGGTATTGGTAAAGGTGTTTTAGCATCTTCTACTGGATTGTTATTGAAGACCTTAGGTTTAAGAGTCACTTCAATTAAAATTGATCCTTACTTGAATATTGATGCTGGTACTATGTCTCCATTGGAACATGGTGAGTGTTTCGTTTTAGATGATGGTGGTGAAGTTGATTTGGATTTAGGTAATTATGAGAGATATTTAGGTATCTCTTTAACTAAAGACCATAATATTACTACTGGTAAGATTTATTCTTCTGTTATCCAAAGAGAAAGAAAAGGTGATTATTTGGGTAAGACTGTTCAAGTTGTTCCACATATCACTAATGCTATCCAAGATTGGATTGAAAGAGTTTCCAAAATTCCAGTTGATAACACTGGTTTAGAACCAGATGTTTGTATTATCGAATTAGGTGGTACTGTTGGTGATATTGAATCTGCTCCTTTTGTTGAAGCTTTAAGACAATTTCAATTCAGAGTTGGTCATGAAAATTTTGCTTTAATTCATGTTTCTTTAGTTCCAGTCATCCATGGTGAACAAAAAACAAAGCCAACCCAAGCTGCCATAAAGGATTTGAGATCTTTGGGTTTAATGCCAGATATGATTGGTTGTAGATGTTCTTCATTGTTGGAAAAGCCAACCATCGATAAGATTGCTATGTTCTGTCATGTTGGTCCTGAACAAGTTTTAGCTATTCATGATGTCAGTTCTACTTATCATGTTCCATTGCTCTTAAAAGAACAAAAGATGGTTCAATATTTGACTAAAAGACTAAGATTAGATGATTTGAAGATTTCTTCAGAAATGAGTTCCAAAGGTAAAGAATTATACAGCAAGTGGTCAACTTTAACAACTCAACATGATAGATCCTTTGAAAAAGTCACTATTGCTATTGTTGGTAAGTACACTAACTTGCATGATTCTTATTTGTCAGTTATTAAATCATTAGAACACGCGGCAATGAGATGTACAAGAAAATTAGAAATTGTTTGGGTTGAATCTACAGACTTAGAACCAGAAGCTGAAATGACATCCAAGGCTAACTTCCATTCTGCATGGCAAGCCATTTGCAAGGCTGATGGTATTTTAGTCCCTGGTGGTTTTGGTTCAAGAGGTATCGAGGGTATGATTTCTGCTGCTAAATGGGCCAGAGAAAACAAGATTCCATACTTAGGTGTCTGTTTAGGTTTACAAGTTGCCGTTATTGAATTTTTAAGAAATGTCGTTGGTATTAAAGGTTCTACCTCTGAAGAATTTGATCCTGAAATCGCTAAAGACAAAGCAGCTGTTGTTTACATGCCTGAAATTGATAAGGAAAAGATGGGTGGTACTATGAGATTAGGTTTAAGACCGACTGTTTTCCAAATTGGTTCTGAAGTTTCTGTTATCAGAAAATTATATGGTGATGAACCTCATGTTTTAGAAAGACATAGACATAGATATGAAATCAATCCTGATTTTGTAGAACAAATTGAAAAAGCCGGTTTGAAATTTGTTGGTAAAGATGAAGCTGCTGAAAGAATGGAAATTCTGGAATTAGAAGATCATCCTTTCTTTGTTGCTACTCAGTATCATCCTGAATATGTTTCTAAAGTTTTAGATCCATCTAGACCATTCTTAGGATTGGTTTCAGCTTCCAGTGGTATCTTAGATGATATCTTAAAGCAGGATTTAAAGAAAACTGATAATGATTTTTAATATTTAATTTGTTATTTCACCCAATACATTTCAATGTGATTTGTTGTTATGTTTTTTTAGTTAACTTTCTTTTATTTTGAAATTGTTGATTTTGATTAATTTGTTCCTTATTTCTTTGTTTTTCAATTACATGATGTTGTCTTTTGTTGTTACTGCCATTAATACTTTTTTACGTTACTACTCTGACTGACTATATACTGTTTCTCTTTTCTTTTTCTTCTTCGACTCTGCATTACTTACTATATATCATTCTACATTACTGTAATTTTAATAGATTTTATGATTTTAATATATGATCCCTCACTCTCCGCACTCACTTCCACCCTCCAATGAGGCATACTTCATGGATCAAAACAGGAGTCATTAATAGTACAAAATTTTAATATTTGCGTTGAAAAAGATTGAAAGAGTGGAAATAAAATTAAAGTATATAGGGTAAGAAATTAATATACGTTATTAGAATAGACAACATAGAAAATAATTATGATTAAGGTATCTAACAAATTTATCTCTATACAAAAATAGGGGACAGAAAAAAGAGGGGGAGTCAATAGTAACAAGTCAACAGTAAGCAAAAGACAAAAAGTGTTAGGTAAAAAAAAAGTTAAGACCTTACAAACAAATAAAAGAAGTTCGAATAATAAAACTAATGAAAAAAGGCAAATTAGAAAATTTGAAAAAAAATAAAAATTGATTATACAAAATGGATCCAAACTTTAGGAAATAGAAAAATATAAAACACTATAAACATTCTCTATGATGATGATTGATTAAATAAATGATGGTTATTGAACAGGAAGGAAATGCTAAATGGCAAGAAAAAGATAGAAGTAGTAAATGATATAGGTTAAATGTATGCTAAATAATAACTCGAAGTGATAATATTATTATTAATAATAGAAGTACTAATAACAATAACAGCAATAATAGTAAACGTTTATTTCAGCAGTTTGAAACAATAGTTGTCAAGAAAGTAATGAGTAGGTATGAATTAAAATTGTTGTTGTTTACGATAGGTAGAAGTACCTTGATGAAAGTATAAAAGTAGTGTAATACTACACCTTTGCTGTCAACTTATAAGTTGTATGCAAGAAAATGCTTGATAAAACAGGAATAGTAAAATTGTCATCCCAGTTAAATAGATCAATACCTTCACTAAAAGCAGCAACAAAGCCACAAAGCAAAACTAATGTATTTAAATTCAAATGACTAGTTTCTGCAGACCATGCAAATTCACTGTGTGTATTAACTTCAGGATAATTTGGAACAAAATAGCCGTAAAATAAGTAAGCAGCAAAAACACCTGTAGCAAAAGCAGCTATGGAACCAGCTAATGATTTACCTCTGGCAATTTTAGGAGTTAAACGGCCAAATTTTCTACCAATTGCAGAAGCAGTTGTGTCGGACCAACTTAATAAAAGTACAGACATCACTGCAATATCTTTCTTTTGAGTTGCAAACACTATAGTTAATCCTAATAAATACCATATGACACCATTGTAAGAGTTAACTTCAGACTCTCTCATTAAAAATCCAACGGCCTTGCAATACAATTTATTAAATGCCGCCCAACGTAATCTTATTAAATCTAAGCTGAAAACAATAACAAGAGCTATAGCTAAAGGTGTTGCAATTTGGTGGTTTTGGATCCCTCTAGTGTATAAAACAAGAGTTATGAAACCTATTGAAGTGTGAAAAACTTTTCTTGGGATTTCATACTTATGAACAAAATTTTTAAAACGTTTATGTGTATCGAGCAATAAATTAGTAGTGCTTGAAGACTCAAATAACTGAGAGGTGAATGCATTTAAAAGAGGTTGTATTTCATAACTTTCCTTAATTTCTTTGTCATCTAGATCTATGGAATCAGTTGAGTCCAGTTCTGCTGACTTTGAATAATACTCATCATCCTCATCACTTGAGGTTGTTGAAGATAAAATCTCAGTTTGACCCTCGATATAATCTGGGTCATTCTCTTCTAGATAAGTTGTTTCGTTTATAACTGAAGAGTCAATTATGGAAACGTCGTGTTTGTTAGTTGACCTTGACTTGGCACTCGAAGAATTGTCTTTTGATCCAGAAGTGTAAGACGACATACTGAAGGTTTATAATGAGACTGGTCGTTTGGTGATAAACTTGATAAGACGTGATAACTGTTGGGTTATGTGTGAAAGGTAAACTCGTGTGACTATTGAATGGCGGCAGCAAAAAAAATTAAATAAGAAACAATAGTTGTGACTGTACCAGAAATGACAGAAATACGGAAATCGAAGTCAAATGATCAAAGGAGTGGAAGTGGTCGGGACAGAAGATAAAAGTGTTGTTTGCTTGTTGAACTGTTAATTTGCTTTTCGAGATTCCATGTGCAAAGATGTGGCGCAAGATATGTTTTATGGAAAAAATAAAAATTCAATTCAATTCATTCAGTTAGCTATACAAAAAAATATCCATATCCATACACACTAAAAAAAAGTAAAATTTAAAATTAGCTATATAGCATTTACTTCTTTTGATTCATATGGGACCATTGTTCTTGAGCCTTCTTCTTCTCTTCGTTGAATTTTTCAGTAGCTTGATTCTTAAAGTCGTTAAATTTTTGTTGGAAGCCTTCTTCGTCCTTACCAGATTTAGAGCCACCCATAGATTTTTGTAAGTTTTGTTTTTGGGAATCAATAGAGTCAGAAGCTTTACTTGCATTATTTTGCAAGTTTTGCTTAGTAGAGTCAGCAGTTTCTGAGACTTTTTGGGAGAAGTTTTGGTTACCAGACATTGTTGTAAACGGCTATATTCAATTTAATAATTGATAGTAAATGTAATTCGTATGAAATATATTGGTTGATAATATCCTTTTTCAAACTGGAAAACTGTTCATATTTATACAATTACCTAATCTACTTGTCAGATAGTTAATTTTTGACCATTATTAGCAACATACGTAACAATTACTTGCCGTCTTCTCTCCACTCTTGCTATTCCAGCAATGGGGAAGGGAAGTACAGTAATCCTTGAGTCCTGCACGTCAATTTTAAGTAAAGGTAGCAAGTCTAATAGAGAGGAACCTAGTAAAATGTGACTGGAGAATAGCAATCTTGAGTTTGCTCAAACGTTACATCTTGGAATTGTCATAGGATTTGTAACTGCTCTGCTAATATAAACTAATAATCAATAGTTTTAAATTTATATTTGCTGCCGCTCCAATTAAACAAATGAAAATTTGATTTGGACATTAGATTCGGTAAATTTCTAAAAAGGTATATTAAAAAAACTATTAAAAATTAGCGGTGAATATTGAAAATGAAGAACAGAAAAACAGAAAAAACAGAAAAAACAGAAAAAGGAAGAATAATATATAGTACATAAAATCAAAAACAAAATGAAGGATAAAGTAAATTTACTCATCATCAGAAGATTCATCAGAAGTAATCCAGTGTTTAGCCCTACCGATGGCTCTTTCCCATAATTTCCAAGCCTTTCTTCTATCCACATCTGCCATGTTAGCGTTAAAATGATTAGAGTTTGCCTTATCGGCCGATCCATGATTTGCTGTAGCAATTGCCTCTTCAACATCCTTTAGTGATTTATAAACTCCTATTTCTGGATATAACCCAGCTGCGATTGCAGCACCCAACGCTGTACATTCAGCATTACTTGATCTTACAACGTGAACACAAGGACCTAGAAAATCTGCTTGAATTTGCATAACAGTATCCGATTTAGACATACCACCATCAACATGTAATGTATTTAATAAAGAGTTTCTTTGGCATGCATTTTCAGAATCTGTATCTAAATAATCTGAAGATTTACCAGCATCGTTTATCATGGCTTTTAAAATAGCACGAACTTGGAAACAGACACCTTCAATGGCAGCTCTTGCAATATGTGCAGCTGTTGAATATTGAGTTAAACCAAATATAGTACCTGTCGTTTTTGAATCCCAGTAAGGGGCAAATAATCCAGAAAAGGCAGGAACAAAAACAACACCGCCCGAATTTGGGGCAGTCGCAGCTAACGGTCCAATATCAGAGGCTTTTCCAATTAACTTTAAGTTATCACGTAACCATTGAACGCATGCCCCTGCTACCGCAATAGAACCTTCTAAACAATACTGTGGTTCATTTGAACATTCACCATCAACGTTTGGATCTAATTTATCAAACCAATAACCAACTGTAGTAACTGCACCATATTTGGAGATCAATTTATGATTACCTGTATTAAATAGTAAGAAAGCACCAGTACCATAAGTACATTTGGCATCACCGGATCTTAAAGCCAATTGGCCAACCAATGAAGAAGATTGATCACCTAAGCAACCTGTAATTGGAACACCTAGGACTCTTTGATTCAGCAAATCAATTTGTTCATGGTCTATATATTTAGTTTTATATCCCAGCTTAATCATATCTGGAATTTGAAAAGAACCATAATTATAAGATGAAGGGACAATTTTTGGCAATTGAATTTTTGATTTATCAATACCCCAAAAGCTTAATAAGGTATCATCATAATTTTTAGTTTCTAAATTCATTAAAGATGTTCTCGAAGCATTTGACATATCAGTAACAAAGGACTTTTCTTTTGTTAAGTTATAGATTAACCAAGTATCAACAGTACCAAACATTATATCATTTTCATTTGAATCATAACTTTTTTTAATTGCAGGAACATTTTCATACAACCATCTCCATTTTAAAGCAGAAAAATAAGTTGAAATAGGACAACCTGATCTATTCCTTAAATCAACTAGGGTTTCTTCAGGAGTAATTCTAAGTAAATGATTGACATCATGTAACGTTCTTGTATCATTCCAAACAATACCATTATATAATGTACGGCCAGTCTTCCGGGACCAAACAATAGTAGTTTCTCTCATATTAGCAATACCAATAGAGACAATTTTATAAATACCTTCTTTTTCTGAATTATCTAAAGGCTCTTCACTGTTTATGATTTCTAAATTTGTAACGACGTTAGCTAAGCAGATTAAAATGTTTGCTAATAAATGGGAAGGGTTACATTCAACCCAACCCGGCTTTGGAAATGACAAAGTTGGATTTTTACTTAATTCTTCAACTTCAAGGTTTTCATCTTCAGTATCTAAAGCAATACCTTCATTTGTGAAGATGTTTGGGGAATTTCTTTTGGAGCCTTGCTGCGCCGAAGTTGAATATTCGATCTGATGCTTTGTTATTTCCTCACCTTCTTTAGTGAATAATATAACTCTTGTGGATGTCGTTCCGACGTCAATCGAACATATCAAAGGAATTTCTGTAGACATAGTGAATGAGTTTTCTTAATAATTAAAGGCTTAATATGGGATCACCTTATACTGGAGGGTATGTAAAGAGGAAAAGTAAGTAAAGTGAAAAAAGGGGGAATAGTGACCTTAAATATCGTACTCTCGCCTAAACTGCCTAAAGGTCATTAAAATTTGACTTGTGGAGAAATTTGAACTTTAATTTTCGAGAAAGCCGCTGGAGATCTGGAGAGATGACTCGGCCCTGGCGGGGATTTGAGAATCCGCTTAACATACCATATTAGGAATAAAGAGAAAAAAAGAGATCAATACTCTGAAATGAAATGATTGTATGTTATAAGCTTGTGTATATCAAATACGAGCGTAGATATAACTGCTTAAAGTCTCCGTCTAGGTTCTTGCAACATTGAATCTGTTGAGAACCTGGTTGATATATCGAAATTTACTCATCTGGTGATTAAAAAAATTCATAATTACATGATTCTGCTGTTGAGTTAAATTAAACTAAATTAAATTGAACTGAAATTAAAAAGGCGAAAAAAGTTTTATATACAGGATAATTCATCCTCTAAAATCTTCGATAATTAGTAATTAATAAACATTTCCAATTAATGATTATTCTCGTTAGGACAAATCAATAGCTTAGCAGCTTTCTTAAATTCTTCATTATTACTTGCAAGGTCAAAATTGGGTCCATCGTCTTCTCCAATCATCTTACCATTTTTGTCTGTTGAAACCCAGTTTAATCTTTTCCAAATAGCATTTACTAAATGCAATTCAAAATAGCTTTCAAAAGGCGCAGCAACATCAAAATCAGGTTTATACAATCTGCCTTTTTCGTTTATAACTTCAATTTCTTCAGAAGTAAAGAAAATAATCCGATCACGATTAAAATCTGAAAAGAAATATTGCTCTTCTTCTTCATCTCCCAACTTTCCCTCTGTATGATCTATGCATTTCATCAAAGCTAACTGGTATAATCTTTTTGAAATTAATTGCCAATACGTAAAAGGTTTATCAAATGGTAATTGAGACAAAGCCCTTAATAAAACACCAAAATCGTTTGTTCCTTCTTCTAATCTATTTGTAGCTTTTAAATAATTCAATAATGCAACACAATTATAAAATTGATTCTTATTAGCAAAATAGAAGTAAAATTTTCTAATGACTCTAAAACCGGGTATTGTCATACGATCTTTACTCGCCTTTATCACATATTCCCACGCTTTTTGAGGATCATCCAATTTATCTAAATAATACGATGCGATTTCAAATGTTATAGGAAGTGAGGTTGGTTGAACTGTAGAGTTTTCTTCAAAAAATTTCACCACAGATTCGATTGATTCTCCATTATTTAATTTGTTTTTGGTGATTGTTCTACTTATTTCAAATATTTGGACCTCATTATCAGTTAAAATCTTCAGTATTTCTTCTTGAGATTTAAAATCATTAAAACCTTTATATAATATGAATAATGTAGTAATATTTGGTTTTAGAGTATGCTCTTCCATAAATTGTAAATTAGTCATTAGCTGTGACTGTTTATTGATTTTCTTGAAATTGGTTTTACAAATCAAATCAATTAAAATATTAGCACTTTCAATAGTTGGCTTTTTGTTACCTCTAATAAATAGGTTTCTTATAGAATAGCAATCAGAGATACGATATTGCTTTGCAAAATATGCAATAATTCTATTATACGACTGAACACTTATATTAGCTGCCGTTGGTGGTGATGCTAATGTATAAAAAATTTTTTCAATAAATGGTTGCACTTCTGGATATCCTTTAGCATCAACATCAGTTAAACTAATGACATAATCATTCAACTGTTGTTTTGTTAAATCAGTAGGTGGTTCAGGTATCTTGGTCATTATTCCTTTTCTTGTAAACCAATCGATTTCATCAACTTGTTTACTGAATCCATTTTTTTTTATAGTATCTTTGAGTTTTGCTATGAGTAAAGGCTCGTTGAAAAACTCTATATGTACTTGTCCATTTTCAGATATTAATAACCGGGAATACAGATTCTGGATCTCTGATTGTAACTTTTTAAGCTTTAGTTGTTCAAAAGCTTCAAGTGATGAAGATTGTCTAGTGAAAAGCCGTATATATGTTGTGCGGATTCTTACTATTTTAGATATTGGATATCTTAATAATAAATTCATTGGATTCTACATTCAAGTTGTTAATTGCGTATAGAAATAGATAGTTACGGACAAAATTTCCTTCCAACTTCTTTCAAAATATCTTTAGCCGAGATTCTTTAGGGAATCGATTTACTGAGCGCGATCATCTGGATAATTGATTGATCACACGCGTTAATTGGACTTTATAATATATGTGATACTATCAACTTAAATAAAATAATTGTTATCACTATAAATTATAATCCTATAAATAATCAAAAATTTAGAAATGTCATCCATAAAATACAACCTACAACCCAAGAGTGATACGGTAAAATACACATGTAACGTGTTACCAGTCAATATAAACTTCACCGGTGAACTAACTACCGCAACAAAATTCTGGTCTTTGCAATTAGAAACAACAAATGTTACAGAAAAAGCAGATGAAAGTATAGCAGAAGACCAGCAAGAATCAGTTACGTCTGTTAATTATTTAAGAGGTCGTAAACTGCTGGGAAAGCATCATGTTTTTACAAATAAAACCACAGATTCAGATTATTCTTTATTAATTTTTAAAAAAGGCGAAACAGATTTCCAAGAGGATTCTAGAAATTATGAAATAATTGGTTATTGTGATGAACTAGTGAATTATGGTCATGAGAGGCTTCCGGAATTGAATGATCCAACTGAAAAACTAAATGAATGGTTGGATTTAAGTGAGTGTATACATAATGACGATGAAGATAAAAATGATAAATAAAATTTCATCAAATTTCTCGTCTATCTGTATCATTGTTAATTAATAGAGTGCTAGTTTTAACTTTCTTTATGTGTTTCGTAATTGTTAAATTATTCAAACATACTACATATACTGTAATCCGATAACCAGAACCAATTCCTGATCGGACGCGTAAACCGTACACCTCTATTGAACTAAAAGCGAAATCTGCCATGAGCAATTTGTACTAAGAGATTCAATAATTAGCTACAACAATACTAAACTAGTAGACTTTCCAGGCTAATAACCATCACTTTCTAAACATGACTACTCCATTAGTTCAATCATTTAAGCACTACCCTCATGTGATATCAAAGTATGTAAAAGTTTCTCTTTTATTCCAATATTATTTTGTTTCTTTCAAGTTCATACTAACCTTCACTTTTTTGAAATTGCAAAAGATGGGTGGATCCAATCTTTGCCATTGCTGTTGGCTGCACTTCGTATTATTTATATGAAAAAAGAGAAGATAGAGAAGAAGGTCATAAATTGCATCAACTACTCTTGAAGAAATACCAACAAACCTGGAGCGAACAAAAGTAATTGTCTTTTAGCTATCTTGCTGAGTCTTATATTTATTTTTGGGTTTATTTTTTACATTTTATATCGGTAAATACAATTAATAGTATTTGTGGATTATATTTATTTCTCAAAAATGTAACGACAAATTTTATTTTAATTTTATGAACTAAACAAAAAACAGAAATCTAGTAGCAAGTATAACACAAGAAAAGAAAGTTACTATAAACCATGGATATCTAAAGAAAGGTAACTCAAACTCTCAAGTCTAAATCTGGCTTCTTTCTTGAAGCTAATCTTTTCATTCTCTTAGAGGTAGATTTTCTTTTTTCTGCACCAACATCAATCAAACTTCTTCCGAAATTATCTTTATCTTTCAATTTGTAAATTCTGACAATCCAATTTTCAGTAGTATAAACTTCTTCCAAAATATTCAAATCAATCGATTTGGCATAATTGGAGCTCATTCTTTGTTGTCTGACTCTGTCAACTGGATCTTGTTGTCCGAATAATTCACCAAATCTATAGTAAGACATCTTGTACATTAATGAATTCTTCATTGTATCAGTAGCCAAATCATCAATTCTATACTCACCCCTAGGAGTAAAAAAATTCTTTTCAGAAATTTCATCAGGCCAAATACCTTCAGCAATTCTCACCATCCAAAGGAATTTGTTCAAATCATCACCTGAATAACCCAATAAACCACCAAAGATGACCAGCACGTAGTCAACACCTAATCTTCTCATAACAATTTCGGATTCTTCTTCACCGACAGACATTGCTTTACCAACAGTGGCAATATGAGTGTTATTCCAAGTATTGTTATCAACAAATGTGGTTCTATCAGCCATACCACCAATTTGATAACCATAATCCCACCATGCCATAACCGTCGAATCTTCAGGAGTATTCATTCTTAACCAATAATAGGCTTCTCTGTAATCATCAATGATACTATGGCCACCATCTGGAGTTCTTGAAGCTAACACAACAGATGGTGATGAGTAAGCAGTTGAAGTAGCCCAGGTACAATGTTGGACATAGAAATACAAATAAAAGACAAAGGTAGCGACAATAATAAGTTTGGAGCCAACTTCAGTTATACCCTTTTGTAAGTCACCTGTTTTCGAAGCTAACACATCTTTAAAATCTAAATAAATATCGAATAATCTACCTAGAGCCAAACCACCACAAACACAAACAACTGGAGTTAAGGCTAACATCAATCTAATCATGACACCGGAGAAATAAGAAGCTAACACAGAATAAACAATAATAAAAACAGCTTCATTAGTTAATTCTTGGAAACATAAGTAAACTCCAACTGGGAATAACCAAATTAAGAAATTCAAATCAAAGAAATATGAAGCCCAAGTAGTTGGTTGATGTTCAGAAACAGAAGCAATAATTGGTATGTGAATCTTAGCATATGAAGTATCCCATAAGGAGTAGAATCTACCGGTCCATGGAGCGATTAAACCTAATTTAGTAGCACTCACTAAACCACCAACACCTAAAACAGAAACTAAACCACCAAATGCAATCATCAATCTGTTGAATTTTTGATCTGATAAAGTATATTTCAGATAGTTGACTAACAAGACTAATTGCAATAAGCCAAAGACACCTAAAGCTGCCATGTGGTCATTTGATCTGATTGGTAAAAATCCAACGAATGGGATTTGCATGGACATTAAGGTACCCAATGTATACCATGTAGTATAACTTGTATAGATTTTGAAGTCGAATCTACCAATTAAAATCAAGATAAAAACGTGTAATGGGATCATGTTAGTAATGAAAACATAACCACCCCATGCCGATACCATATAAAAATAGAAAACTGCAGTTAAAGATGCATAAAACACGGATCCTAAGTTGATTGATTTAACCCACAAGTAGAAGGTAACCATTAATAGAGTAATTGCAATAGCTTCATTATCATAAGAGCCAGCGACGGATCTCGAAATGTAACCTGGGGCAATACCCATGAAAATAGCACTGAATAAAGCTGCGGTTTTCTTATTTTTCAATGATACAGTTGAGCTTGAAATTTCTAAAGTTAGCAGGTACATGGCCAGAGAAGTCAAAGAACTAAAAGCTGGGGCTAACAAGACACAAATGTTTCTGATATCAATCGGTAAACCAATAGCTTTTAAGAAAGAAAAGATGACGGAAGAAGTGACCATCAAACCAGGGTATAAAGTACCACCGGTGACTCTACCTAATGGATACCAAGTTTTATCATCAAACCAATTGAGGAAGTCATAAAAGGAGTTTGATACCAAGTATTTGGTAGCCCTATAATTGAACCAAGGATCAAATTCATGGATGATTGATTCAAATCTGATGACAGCAAATAATCTTGAAGAGATGGCAGCTATGGAAATTGATATAAAAATGAAAGTCAGAATTAGAAGTTTGAGCAAGCCGAGAACAGTAGCATCGACTCTAATAAAACCCTTGTTATCTATCTCGTAGATCATCTTGTGGTTTTGAGTAAATAGTGTTTGTGTAAAAGGCAGTACTCTAGTAGAGGATTTTCCAGTAATTTGACATACTTAGAACACTGTACGTGTCTGTAAAGTATCAAAGCAAATTAAAATGCACTAATTGCGGTGCACGGGTGCACAGATAGGCCATGAGAGATATTGATAACCAATAACACTTTGAGCTCCATTTTAGCTAGTGATCAATGATCAGAGCTAAAAGAACCAACCAACAATCTACCTTTAATAAACATTTCACCCATAAACACTCCTGTATCTTCATTTGTCACCAACATATATTTTTTTATTTCCCTATCTATATTGTCTACTTGAACCCACACTCCTGTTCTCTCTCCAGCAAGATGCCTTCTTCCTCTGCTCAAGTGTCTCCAGGCAGCTTACGCTTACATCCAATGAACAGCAATAACCACACAGCAGCAAATGTCGGTATACAGAGTTCTTCGTTTAAGCTTTCGACCACTTCGGGTACTACTAAACTCTCGCAATCTGTGTCTGATAATACAGCTGAAACGGTCAATTCAGGTGTGAATGAGTTAGTACCTCAATCATCAAGGAGTGCTTTGTACGTGCTTGACAAAACACAACCACTTTCCCAACATACTTCCAGTTCAATAAAACCGGAAGTACTCGATGTCACTTCTTCCAACTGTACTTCTACAACTGCAAGCAGCGATAGTAAAAAGGAGCTTTACAAATCAAATATTATGGAGGTAATCCCTGGTAGTGAAGCTAATTCGAACACAACTACTAATACGAAGTCAAATAATAATAACCCCAATGTCCAACATTCAGTATTACCAACAACGTCTTCGTTTTCCAGATCTCCAAGAAATCATTATGTTATACCCAGATCTCCTAGAAATAGCTTACCGGCCTCAAAGCAGCAATTACAACAACAACAACAACAACAACAACAACAACAACAACAACAACAACAACAACAACAACAGCAGCAGCAGCAGCAGCAAGTCTCTCAAAAGAGAAATTACAATAATCTGAACCAACGTAGAAATAGTCCTGAGACATCTTGTATAAACCATAGTAATAGAGCCACCCCAACGGCTATTTCCTTATATCATGAACGGAGCTACCCTCATGGGGCTAGAAATTCTCAATCTTCAAACTCATTATCTAAAAGTCTAAATGAAAGTCTATTATCTACAACACCTCCTCAAAGATCAAGATCACCCTTTAAAGAAGCAATTTTGGTTAAACAGATTAAAGAACCAAGAAGGCCAATGTATACACCTGCAGTTCTAAGATCCGATGAATCACACCCAACAACGAATACACCGGTTGTTCCAATACCAATACCAATTACCTCAAGTGCGAGTGTGCATGAAGATTATAAGCATGCACTGGAAAGACCTAGATTGGCAAGCTCTGCTTCATCTGCTTCCATTAGGTCTACAAATTCATTTGTTGATTATTGGGGTTATTTGTCTGGTTCCCTAAGCTCCAATAAGTTTTTGCCCGACGAACCAACGAAAAGACATTGGAAATCAGATAATACAAGATTCAGTTGTGCTGGTTGTAATAAATTGTTTCACTACCTGACTGAAACGAGAAGAAAACATCATTGTAGATATTGTGGTGATATATTTTGCAGTGACTGCCTAAGAAATTTTATTTATTTAAATAAAAATGCAGCATTCACTCTATTTGGTGATGATAATGATGATGGTGAAAATATAACCAATAGTAATGAAACATCTTTAAACCCGCCTCTTTCAACGAATACTACAGATTCAAGAGCGGCTAGTGAAAGTGAAAATAATGGTTCATTTTTCCGCTCCTCACTAAATCCAAGTGATACCCCTTCTCCTCCTGTTCCCCAAGACAAAAAATATTTATGTAAAGTTTGTCAGGGTTGTGCATTGAAGTATGAGAAGTTTGTTAAGAAACATAATGCATTGATAAACGAACGTGAGAGACTAAAGAATGAACAAGTTGAACAAGAAGTTGGTAATAATGATGGTAAGTCTGTTTCTAGAAATGGTCGTGGTAGATACAATTCTGTCTTTGGACCTGATATTGCAATCGAAAATGGTGCTGATTGGGATTGGAGTACGTTTTGATTGATTGATGTATCTGTTGAAATATGTTAATTGTAACATTATTATCCTGATTTAGCTATATACTAATTAATATACATTAAATTTATTTGGCGTTAAATTTGGGTTGTGTTTTTTTCCCTTTCTTTTCTGTTTTTTTCCCTTTCTTTTCTGTTTTTTTTTACTTATTGTTTTTAATTCATGTTTTCTTTCTATTTCGTATTTGTTTGAATCTTTTTTTCTTTTTAATTTATCTATAGTAGTCTTCCTAAGTTTGGGGGTTTCTTCTTGAATTCTTTCAATACTTGCTTACTATTGAGTGTAATTACGCTATCTAATTCTATGTACCAATTTTCTCTATTACTTTTATAGATCGATATTTTTTGAATGCATATTACTTACTCACTATACTACTATTAACCATAATATTGTAAGCCTGGAATATATTATCAGTAGACAACTTTATGAGTTTATGCTCTAAGATAACAGTGTACAAAATAACTATTCATAACATTATAAGAAAGAATACAAAAGTCATAAAGCAAGTGAGTAACTATAATCAATTGTAAAACTAAACAAAAATAAATATGTATATAAAGAATTGAATAAAGCAGATTAACAACATAATGGAGAGTAGCAATGCGAGCGACAAGCACATTAGATGTAATGTAAAAAAGAATAAAGCAACAAAATAATTTAAATAAAAAAATTTCCTTTTTTGTCAAAGAAAAATCTACAAAAAATAACAAAAAGTGCAAGACTCATAATTGTTTCTCTCTATTATCTTTAATGATTTGATTTTTAATAAAATTTAATCTTTGATCTTTGATCTTAATTGTTTCTTCATTCTCAAACTCTGACTCTGATGAAGTTGACAAAAATTCATTGTCACTCGTAGATGACAAGCCTGCACTTGAAGTATAGTCATTGTCATTTTGCATAATAGGAACACTGGAGGTAAGTTTTAGTGTCACACCACCTTCAGTTATTTCAGTAGTATCTTGTTGTTTTCTAGCTGCCCTTCTTTGTCTTAATTGCTGCGTCTTCAGTTCTTCAAATTCATCTTCAGAATCTAATCCTTGTTCTAACTTTTCAGCATGTCTCTTTTGTCTTTCTTGTCTTCTTAATTTCTTCAACTCCTGCTTCTTATCGTACTCAATTAAATTAAAATCAGGAAATAGTTGTGGTCCAAATTTATTAACTGCTTCGGTGATTTCCATAGATATTTTTTCTCTTTTTTGCTTTAATATGGTGAATCCTCCTTTGTTGGCTAATAGTAACCAAAGAGGTCTAATTGATTTGAATAAATCCATACCTCTGTCACCAAAAATTAATGCAGAGTATGTGATCAGAACTGAGAACAAATAGAATATGAAAAATGCTTTAATTTTGGACATTTCACCAATTCCAGGATAATATCTTTGTAAAATCAAGATACCCATAACAGAATAAAATATATAAAGTAGTGGCGCCAAACCCATACTGACCAATATTTTCCAAGTTGCAATAACATCTCTTGCCTGAATTTTAACAGTTGAACCAGCCAATGCTTCTTTTCTTTTACGTTCAGATATTTTCTTAGTTGCAAGGAAAACAGGTGAGAATAAAATCGCCCCAGGTAATGCTAGAATACATAATATAACCAATTTGAAAGCCACTGAAAGAAATGAAAATAAAACAATTAATCTGCTTCTTGTCTTTGTTGATTCAACAAGATGATCTGGAATCTTTAATGATTTCAAAAGATCATTATATTCCAAAATACTTTTCTTCAAGCCTTGAATTTCTGGATCATCCTTATAATACAAGTAACCTTGTAATAATCTTCTATTCATTTCAACAACTGTACCAATTGATAATTTCGAAGATAGATTATTAGAGTAAAGTCTAGTGGCAGCTTGAACACAGGCCAAACTCTCATAATCTGGACAAGTAACAGTGACTGATTTCAAACCTTTTGTGATGGTGTCTAATAATTCTCTAATTGCATCCTTTGAGGACTTTGGATCGATATATTTGTTAACTAAATCATGATCAATTTCAATTGGTGTACCAAATTCAACGACTGCTCTTGATCTAAATTTATGAGGATGGAAGTAGTTCATACCACAAGGGACAATTCTGACAATACAATTTGGATTGGCATCCATTGCACCTAATGCCATAATTGCAACACCCGCTTTTAAAGGTAATAAATCTGGTCTATCATGTGAACCACCTTCTGAAAACAGACCAATACAATGGCCATGAGCTAAATGTTCAAAAACTTGACAATAAACTTCACTTTGATCAATTTTGGGGGCGGTCTTATAAACAGTACCTTCTTTGAGAATCTTTTTGGCCTTTTCTGAGGTTGAAAGAGATGAGAATTTGAATGGTTTTTTCAAAGATAATTCACTATCTGAAATAATATCTCCTATTTCAGCTGTACCTAATGATTGAGGTAATGCTAATAAACCTTTAGCTTCACAATCTTTTGTAAATGTGGTACCTTCACCAATTATGCGTAACTCGTTCTCAGGATCTATTCTAATATTACCTATTTTAGTCTTCAAATTATCCTGAGCCCTTTTAACGGGGACGGCCATTTCAGCTCTTGAAACAAGGCCAATAAATTTACGATTATGTGATTTTTCTGCAATAAGGAATGATATTCTTCTACCTGTTTCTTTCTTGACTTGGCCCATTAAGACAATTGGATCAATAAACTGATTTGCATGTGGAGCTGCAACAAAGATAATAGGGCCCGACTTTGGCATTTTGTATGCTCCTCTTGGTCTGATTTCCCTAAAAAAACAATCAAAAATGACAGAGAACACCCATAGCACTAAATCATAAATAAATTTTCTAAACTTTGTTGGCTCATGATATTTTTTTTTCAACTCTTCATATTTGAGTTGAGCTTCTTGTTTAGCTGTTAGCTGCTGTTGGTGTTGTTTCGGTAATTGTGGAACTTCTGAAGGAACACTGGTAGTTGAAGGGACAGATGATGATTCTGTCAGTTTTGAAACCTCTTCCAAATCTTCAGAAGTCATTCTGTCTGTTAATACCTATGTAAATTAACTCTGGATGCCTCCCAAATAGTTGGTTTCATCTTATAGATACATATTTTGAGGATATCCTATATACTCAGCTGGATGATTTTACAAATTGTTGGGTTCTGATCCTGACACCGCGTTTGCTGGGCAGTGTGCGGCGTGTTGGAAAATTATAAATTACCAGTGACGCAAACTAGGGCTCTGTTTATCAAAGATCAATCTTTTTATGGGTATACACAATATACAAATACGAGCTTATGAGTAAGGATAAAGATAATAGAAAATAATGGTAATGATACGCTTACAAAGATAACTGTAAAACTAAATTATATACATAATTAAATATTGTTCCACTCCCCATCGGATTCAATTAAGTGTGTACCATATAAATTTAATCTATCCATTTCTACAAGTAGAGATCTTGAATCACTTAATTTTAAAATCTTATAAATTGATCTCCATGTAGTCATTGTAGGCTTCAAATTATAGGATTGTATTAGATTAAGGCATGTCTCCATATCTGCATATGGTCTTTTTCGTTGTTTTTTCTTTAAATTATGTAATGCCAAGGTGTGAAGGTACAGATTAATACAAAGAATATCAGGATTAATATTTGTGAAAACTGTCTGTAAACGGAAGATGTCTTTAATTGAATCTGAAAGTGAATATCTTGCATAAAAGGTAAGGATTTGATGAAACGATTTTAAATCAAGAAATTGGATATTTTGCACAGTTAAAACTTGTGTTCTAATCAATTTTAGAAATTCCAAGGCAGTTTTTTTATTATAATGACTACCCATGACAAATTCCAAGTAATTATTAAACATTCTAGTGCTTGTAAAGTGAGTAGGTGGATAAGTAAACGACTGCATTTTCTTTCCATTTGCTGGTAAATGTAGCAAATCTTCAATTTTGGTTATATCATTTTTGAAAGGGAGTAAAGAAAACCTAGTGCAATAATTGAGAAATGATCCCAAACTATCTTGTCTCAATGAAATTCCAAAACGTGGGTCTTGTGATGTGGGAGGTGAGTAAAGTCCTGGAAGTATAAGCTCTGTGGAATCCAAAAAGTCAAGATTTTCATCTATCAAACTCGTCTCCTCAAATACATGTTCTCTGGTCTCACCTAATTTGTCAAACGGATTTGTTGAAACTGAAAGGTGTTTTATAGAGGTTATTGTTGGTCGATATGATAATCTTGTAATTGAAATGAGGTTCGAGAATTGACTCCGTTTAAACATTATGCTTTAAGATAGTTCCAAATTTTAATATAGCATGAACTAATATATTATAAACCAAAATGGATAACTTGGTAATTTGTTTCTCTGTAATTTAAGCAGCCTTAAGAAGCAATATAGCCATATTTGATCAATTAAAATTAAAATAAATCACAGAGTCCTAGTTCGTTCATCAATGAGCGGCTTTTCTAACGTTTTACAGTCAATCGACTTGTCCTATTTAGTGAAGCGACGCAGACTGCCTCTGGCGAAAGGCTCACTGAGATTATTGTTCTTTTATTGTTCGCACATTGTTAGTGTTGGTTGCAGATGTGCATATTTGGCCCTATTAGGAAACTAGTTCATGGTCTAAAGTAAACAACTTCCCCTGAAATTGAAATACCATTTCAAACCTAGAAATAAACACAAAAAAATTATAAATGATCTCTGATCAATATTTGTGGTTGCTAATATACATAGATCAAATAATTAACAAAGCTAGGTTTTACTATAGAAGCCACATTATATCTTAGGTAATTCAAAACAATCTCTTTTTCCCAGATAACACTAGTGTTATTGTGATCCTTCCATCTCTGCCCTATCGAAGAACTATTTACATTGATTTCTACCACTTTCAACTTTAAACAACTCTGAAATTTGAACAGACCACTTTTTTTTATAATCCTGTTACAGATAAACATCTTTATTTACTTCACACGTCCTTCATTAATACCACTAATTACTCTCTTTATTCAGACCGCAACTACCACAATCAACATCTCTATGTATCAGTTAGTTTCGTTGGCTGCAAAATTAGCTGTTGCTCTTATTAAATTAGCCAATTCTGGTTTAGCAATAGCTCTATTGATAAATCAACGACACTTCAGCATTCCATTGGTGATCATTGCTCCTACTCAAATAATTGGTTCGTTATTTATTCTGATAACGGTAATCAATCATGCTTTGAAATGGCCACTTCGAACCAAAACCCAATTAAATTTAATCAATTTAATTTTTTTAACAACAACATTTATTACAATAACATGTGGTATTTACTGGATTTGCAACATTGTTTTTAAGAATGTATCTGAATCAAATTATAAATCCAGACAATTGTTGGTTTCATTTGTCTGCACTTTAATTTTATCAATTTTCTTTGATCCTTTTACATATCTAAAAAATGAAAGTATTGCAAGACATACTGAACCTGATCTTGAGAATAGAACAATTGATAATGATAATCAGACTATAATTCCATCTTATAAGTCCTTCAATTTATCACATTTTGAAAAATCAAGTATTGGCGTTAGTACTACAGATACAGTCAAAGAAAAAATATCTGCTCAAACGCTTGTTCCTTCATTTGTTGACAGTGATATCAAAGATAATAGCCAAGAGAATAATTTCAGCAGATTGAAAAGCAAGCCAAGTTTATTGCAATTCAGTGAAGCTAAAAGTCAAAGAATTAATCTATCAAGCACCAGCAACACTAACATCAGTAAATTTGATAATGATGATGATGATGATGATGATGATGATGATGATTTTGGGACAACTGAGCCTGAGCAAATTCAAAACGAAGGTACATTCATTCTACCAGATTTTCAATCTCCAACATCGATTAAAGTCATTCCTGTGTCTGTAACTCCATCCTCTTTTAATTTCCCGGAAACCATCACCGAGGAACATAGCAGTTATGTTTCAAGTAAAAGAAATTCAAACAACAAAGAGCCTGACGATTTAGATGATGTAATTGAAACTAACAACTTAGGTGCTATTCCAATGGTGAGTCCACCGCAGTGGCCATTACAATGTCCAAACAAATCAGAACCTAGTGGATTGAATCATATATCTCTAGAGTCATGGGAAAGAAATGCCGATAAATGGTTGTTTCACAAGGAAAGAGCAGGAGGCTCTAAATCAATATTTTTTAATGACGATAAACCGTTTAACAAACCTACTTTCAAAAGATCAATAAGTGAACCGCTATCTATAAACTCTAACACAGAGGAACTACAATACCAGCAGCAGCAGTATATCAATTATCCTCATGAACAGGAACAAAAACTACTGTTGAATCAATTATATGTTCCACCTAGACCAATAACACCATCTGGAAGTTTAGTTTCAGACTCCGATGAAAATGAAAATGAATACAAGACAATCATGAATGAATCCTTTGCATCCTCTTATGAACATATAGCTAAATTAAGCATGTCTAGCTTGGCAGAGATTAAGAATGCCACAGGCCCTTGTAACTCTCATAGCAATAGAGCGTCGGCTCAACTATCACCAATTAATTTAGGATTTCCTTCAGAATCACTTCATTCAAGATCTAGCTCGATAAAAAATTCACCAACCATGAGCAAAACATTACCTTCACCAACCTCCACAGTAAGAAAATCAATATCAAATAGTCCTCTAAAAAGACTCAAAAGCTTGAAGAAATTAAGCATAAGCGGACCATCATCGTCAAGTCCAAGTTCAGAAAATTCTGAATTCAATTTTGAACTACTAAAAAGTGTTCAACAACAGCAACAATTACAAAATTCACCGAAAAGGCACAAACACAGGAAAACAGCATCTACAATAAGTTTAAGAACTGCAAACACCAAATATGCTCCTATGTTCTATTCTAACTCCACAAACCATGTGAATGCATTTTC
This sequence comes from Ambrosiozyma ambrosiae, assembly GCA_003705185.2. Lineage (NCBI taxonomy): Eukaryota > Fungi > Ascomycota > Pichiomycetes > Pichiales > Pichiaceae > Ambrosiozyma > Ambrosiozyma ambrosiae. Next base: position 144,257 of record PPHU02000020.1, read on the forward strand.
AATGAGTAATTTTGATGAAATTCTGAAAGTTTCTGGTGAACATCCACACCAAGGCACGTTTTTTTCAAGTGACGAAGGCGAAAACAGTGAACATGAGTTTAATCATACTAATACCCCGGAATCAGATACAAGCAAAAATTCCGTTCCTTCTGTTGTGATTGGTGAATACGATCGAGAAAAATGGAGAACTATTCAAAATAAGCTAACTTCTGAGTCTACCAATTTAGGTGATACTGCAAATTAATCTTAACCAATTTTGCTAGACTTTCTTTTTTTTCTTCTCTTCAATTCTCATAAATCTACTTTTCAGTGCACTCTCTTGCAGGTTAGAAAAATTTCTATATCAGGCTGGTTCCAGCACAGAAAAACTACTGGTTTTGTGCATGTACATCGTTTTTGTTTTTTGAAATTAATTGCATCTTTCTTTATTCTCCTACTCGTAATTGTTATAATTAATTCTGTTATACCTATTACTGTTTTTTCTTATGTTATACCTATTTTTACAAGTCATTCATATGCATTTTTGTTATCTTTCATTTACATTTTTTATTTTATTATTTATTCATTTTTCCTAAATTTGTTAGAGTATTTTTAATAGTTAGTAATAATAATAAAAATAATAATAATAAAAGTAATAATAATAATAAAAATAAAAATAAAAATAAAAATAAAAATAAAAATAAAAATAAAAATAAAAATAAAAATAAAAATAAAAATAAAAAATACTACTACTAATAATAATAATAATAAAGCTACCCACCCAATAATTTGAGATTATTATTGCTAATGACCATATATGATAGCCTCTTTCAATCAATCATTCAAGGTAAGGTAGTGGGCGCCTTTCAAAGATTTGGGTCTTCTCTTTTCCTTTAAATAGGCGAGTACCAAACACGCACCTCAGCTAGTTCCCGAATAATATAATTTGGAGATTCAGGCACGGCACGGCACATTTGTATTTCCAAGAGCCCACGGTATAATGCAGGGTATTACCACTGCTTCGTTTCGAATTACATTAGATATAAAGATCCATCTGAATATATAAATAGAAAGAGCTTCGTAAATATCTAAATTGGATACACCTTGACAATTTCAAGAGATTAGAGTAGTACCTGGTTAATGATAGCACTAATTATTTGTATAGTGCCAAGGTTTCTCAAGACAACTGTTAATAAGGTTCTAAAGGATATATAAAGATAGTTTGATGCCTTGTGCCTAGATATATTGCTAACTATTATTGCCTAAAGCTGTTATGTATATGTATACCGATCTAATAATTAATTTCTACAATTAATTTGATCTGATGTGTACATTACTTGAAAGTAATAAGAATTTTTAAAAAAATAAACAGTATTTTAAAATAACATTTAATATAATTTTAAATTAAATTTATCTTAATATAGAAGGTTTGCTAGATATATTGATTAATAATTGGAATTATCCTAGAATTCTCGCTTATGGAGAATATGATCAAATTCATATTACAATTCATTATATTTTTGCTTGGCATAACGTCGAGTTTAATAATGCATATATACATGCACTGTCATAACTTTGTATGTGAGTATAACAAAAGTTTCACAAGAGTTATTTCTACTTTTATTCCAATTACATTGAAGGTAGAAGCTTTAAGGCGAACTAAATTAAATTTCTGAAACAATTGCAATTCCGAGATTAAGCTGAAAGGGGGGGGATCAAAGGGATAGAAAAAAGAAGGGAAAGAGTGGCGGGTAGAAGGATTTAATAGTGCTAAAATTGAGGTTAAGGTTGATTACAAACTGGTATAAATAAGTTCAAGATTGCAGAAATTGGCGGTCATGAATTACAGGGGATCAAAATTTTAATTGATACGGTACGGTACGAAATGATACGATATAATTTGATATAATTTGATTTGATTTGATTTGATTTGATTTATATTAACTTTAGTTTTTTACCATATCCATATACCCGATGTATACATAAGAAATGTCAAAATATGAATAGATTTTTAAAACATATTACAAGTTATCCATCTGACTCACCTCGGCACAATTAAAAAATATATTAAAATGATTTTCCGGGAAATACTTCGGTAGTATAGTAAAGTACATCTTTCAATAATTGCGCGTGGAATTAAAATAATTATATCGGTTTGTCGCAATATATATTTAAACAATAGAGGTGAGGAGAGACTGGTAGGGGAGGGGATTAAACTTCAATTACATAATATACCTTCACAAGAGCTTCAAGCGGCAAATTTATTAAATTCAATTACGTCTCAATTAATGTAACATGGTAGATCAAGTACTTAAATATTTTTAGCCTATAATTAAAAAATTAAAATAATAATACGTAACGAGTGGAGTTAATATTCCGAAAGTAGAGATCCAGTTAGATTCATGAGCCACTCAACCAATCTATTACATGGAGATATATTTAAATCGCGGTAGAGTTAAAAGATCTTTATAGAAAATTTTTAATTTCCAATTAATCTGAATAATATTTATAGCAAATTCAAATACATTTTTAGATAACTGTATATATATATTTGCCATTAATTACTAGTTGATAATCTTTGTCTCCTGATTGACAGTTATAAAGAGTCAGGAAATGTTGCATGACCAAAACCAGTTAAAGTGGAACAACAACCGCGCTAGCTGAAAAACTAGCGTGGGACGATTTAATGCAGCTCCGGCTTCAAATCAAGGCAGCAGGATATAAACAACCTAAAGTTTTTTTACGCGCCGAACTGGTGAGGCCTTCTAAGTAGTTAATCGATGTTTCAGGAGAAGTCCTCTTTAGATAGAGCAATTAAATGGGAACTGGAATTTAATAAAATGATCGAATAATTCTTCTTTTTCTTATCCTGATTCAACTCCTTTTTCTTACTAGCAGTTCGTCAATCAAATAGTATTTTGGTGTATATAGCACTTTTTTTTTAATATCAATCCACTGAAATATCAACTTTTGGACTGACCTTCATAGCTAGAGCATAATTATCTCTTCATCCATTCTACAAATAACAATCGAGTGACCCTTTTGGCAACGTATTCTCATTTTTCACCTTTTCGCAAAGTCAAGATATATTTCCTCATCTTCTCATGGCCACTATGTATCCTATTATAAACTCTTATGGTTCTTATAGTAACAATGGATATCCCATTTATTCCTTTCCATCAGCTGGTCAAAATACTCCTCAAGGATCAAATTCTAATAGCTCCAATGCTCCATTTTCTAACTCTATGACTGGATCCTCTTCGGCTCCTACCTCTGCTGCAGCAAGTTCAACTAATGACTATTCAGCAACCTCCGGTGGTTCTGCTCTATCCTCTTATGCATTCACTTATCCAACTCAACAAATCCAGCAGCAACAACAACAACAACAGCAGCAGCAGCAGCAGCAGCAGCAGCAACAGCAACAACAGCAACAGTATTATCAACAACAACAAAGACAAGTTCAGCAACAACAACAAATACAGTCATCTACGTCTTTACCCCCTCTGAATTCGTCGTCAATGTATTATTATCCATCTGCTGCAGCTCCTCAAGGTTATTACACGCATGCTTCTACTGCTCAAATGCAATACGGATTGCACAGATCTTTGACTTCAAATACTTCACCTAATCCTTCAGGAAAACCTTCATTTTCAACTGATAATTCTGCGTCTATTGTTTCAAATAGTGTTGCATCACGTTATGCTGTACAGAGGGCCAAGAATTTAGAGATTCCTACAAGAGTTTATAAATCAGTTAACAATCAGTCACAACTTTCTTCTCGAGAATACATTCCAACAGATCTAAATATTGATATATCCGAATTTACTGAAGAAGATCTCATAGTCCTAAAAAATTTATTACCATTGGCCGAGATTCATAAATGGAAGTATATTTCCAACAGATTGTCCAAACTAAGATCTAAAAAGTTGAACACAGATTACACCATTAGAAAGTTCCACGAAATGGCCAATTTACCATTTAATGCACAGAATTCGTTACTAAATTCTAATTATTTCTTGCAACTTAATAAAGAAACAGAAAAGAAGCAAGCCAACTTAGAGGGCCTTTTAGGTAGTTCACTTCCTTATATTTTATGCAAGGATGGATGGAACTACATTGATTAGTTATTGCGACTCTTTTTCTATTATAATTATAACATAGATTGTTAATTTTATTAAATTACTATTATCATATCCTTTTTTAAGAACTTTAGCTTTATTACTCCGTGCTTGTTCTTCGTCTTTTAATTTGTTTTTTTTTTAATTTATTGTATTATCCGTCCACCCACTAGTATTTCAATTTAAAATTTCAAGTGGGTCACAAGTCTTTGTAGACAGCTATATAAAGATTGACTGTAAATTGGAAGTTTTGATCAAAGTTGCATCCTTGTATCTTACTTTAATATGACATATCTGTTAATGTATTGCCATTCTCCCACTTTTTAATGTTCATTTCTAATTTATTTGGCTATTAATCATTAGCCTAACTTATTTTAGTTAATTTTATTCTATTAAATGAGCCTGGAATTATTTACCCTATCAAATCTAAATATTTGCTGAAGTTTGTTTTGTTTTCTAGCTCCATTATACCACTCCCCTTTTTCCAAAGAAGCTACTAGCAATTATCAATACAATATCTTAAAATTGTTATTTTTAAACAACTCTTTAAACTTTGTCATCTATAATATTCCATAGTCTAGTCTAGACAATTAATTGTATATATTCTTTCTATTTAATTTTTTTTTATTTTATTTAACTTTATTTGACTTCATTTTATTTTTTATTTTATTTTATTTTATTTTTATTTTATTTTATTTTTTGGTGCTATATTCCTCTTTATATTTGTCACCGACACGTTTCTCAAATTTCTTCTTCCTTTTATTGTATATATTTATTAATATGTTAGTTCTAACCTTAACGCATCCTACAACTACCCTTACCCGTCTCTAGTTCCTTTTGAGTGTATGTAGTATGTATGTATGTATGCATGCATGTATCTGTGTGCTTTTGAGTTTTCCATAGTTTTGTAACTTAAACTTTTTAATCTTTTTAACTACTTAAATTATTGATCTTTCTTATGCATGATGCTGTTTATCTCTGATTCACCGATCAGTTGAGAGCTACGCAACGCATTTTTGACCAATGTTCGAATTACTCATGTAATTATAATCAATTAAATTGAAGTAGATTTTTAGGTAGTTCTATAATTATTTTAATCATGCAAGCAATACAAATTAATTAGTTTTGCTACATTTATTCTATTCTATATGTGCAACTGGACTTAAGAGATTTTCATCACAAACAAATATATGTGATTTGATGTGAAGATCCATGATTTAAGACTCCAAAACAATAAATAGTAGTAACTGGAAGTTAATCTTCATGACTATAACCATCGATCACTAGATCACTGAAATTTGTTTGCTTACTTCTATTTTTATACCTCAGCTTTTTGTCCCCTACGTAATCACGGCAATAGGTATCTAATTAAACTTTTATATCCTTTTGAACACCACAGAACATCTGAAATGCGCTCCCCCTTAGTTATAATATGTACGCACATGTAATTATCTAAAGATTAATTATTAACTTATTAGTATTGCTTAATTAATTTATTTGAATAGTGAAACTCCTTAGCAAATATAACTATACGTACACTTAAACAATCTAACTCGGTGATAATTAATTATTTAGGTGAGTTTAAATGTTATATAACATTTAATATCTGTTATAGATACATTTATATGTAATCATATAATGCTCGGATTTTTTCATCCGGCATCCTCCGGAATCATCCGGATTAGAAGAATACGTATATGATAAATAATAGGTTACGAAAGAAATTAGCACCACAAGGATTTTCTTTCTAGAGCCGAATTCATCTATTATTATTTTTTTTAGTTATTTTAAGCTTAAATGCAACTATGCAACTAGTCGTATATATATATATGAAAAAGGATGTATTTAGAAAATACCTGTAAGATAATGATATATGTAAAAATAGAGCCCATAATGTAATTGTTTGTTTCATAGAATTTCATATACATAGTATCAAATATTCTCAATTTTTCTTGATTCTTCTAGTAGATAAGTATGTAAATGAATTGTCTCAACACAAGTGGTGCCATCACATTTGTGGTTTGCATCCCAATAAACATGAATAGTCCTTTATGCCAGTTCAGCAAAAGTAATCAGCGTCTCCGTGATTTATGAGACTCTTTACGGCTAAGAGGCGCAAAAAAAAATTGAGTTGAAAAATTTAAGAGATTGAAATCATAAAATGATGATGATTCCATTTACCATGCAACATACCTATCACGCATCAACTGAACACAATGTTGTCAAAACAATTCACCAGATTGTTTTCTTCAATACAATCCGGAACGAAATATACTCTTGCGTTCAAAAATTACTTGAAACTACCTTCTGGAAAAATTGGTTCATATTTCCATGATATTCCATTATCTCTAGACTTGGATAACAAAACTATTTCAATGGTTGTTGAGATCGCCAAACAAACACATGGAAAATTCGAAATAAGTAAAGAAATTAAAGGAAATCCAATTGTCCAAGATACCAAAAAAGGTAAATTAAGATTCATTAAAAATATTTTCCCATTTGTCGGTTATCCAGTCAATTATGGTGCAATTCCGCAAACTTGGGAAGATCCAACTTTTGTTTCCTTAGATGGTTTGAAAGGTGATAACGATCCTTTAGATGTTGTTGAGATTGGTGATGTTAAATCTTCCTTGGGTCAAGTCAAAAAGGTTAAGCTTTTGGGCTGTTTGGGTTTAATTGATGATGGTGAGTTAGATTGGAAAATTGTTGCCATTGATGTCGATGATAAAAGGGCTAATGAATTAAATGATATTAAGGATGTTGAATCTAAGATGCCCGGATTATTATCAAGTTTGAGAGAATGGTTCAGAACTTATAAAATTCCTGATGGTAAGCCATTAAATGAATTTACTTTTAATGGTGAGTTTAAGAACTCCGATTATGCTGTTAAAGTCGTTGAAGAATGTAATCAAAGATGGAAAAAGTTAGTTAAAGGTAAATTTAAAACTTCTAATGAATTTGATGTTCCAATAATTCAAAATGTTTCTGTTAATGAGTCTCCTGAAAAGTTAGATGAGTTCGAAAATGTTGAATTACAAAAAGTTGGGTCAGAAGCTGAATTACCCCAGCATTTACAAACTACTTATTACTGTAAACAATAAGTAAGATAATATATTTATACTTTAAATCTTCTACATATATATTTACTTAATGCCCTAATGACATATTGAAAAAAATCCCCGTCTCAGACACACACCCGAAACAATTACTCTTTACCCTTAATAAAAAAAACAGTGTTTTTTCTATTTTTCTTAACTTTCAATTCGAAATTAAACCTTCCTCAATCAAAAAAAGCATTTGAAATTCTTTGTAAATTAATAGATTTTTGAATTGATTACAAACTTTTACGGAAAAAAATTAGCTTTAGGGGATAGTCTATATAAGTCTAGTAATACTATTTGGAAAACAATTCTTTGCCAAACCCAAATATATTTCTCTCACATTTATAATGGTTTTAGAAGTATTTAGCATTTCTAGTTCCAAATATTCGGGTTTTATAACCAATTCAGTTGCAGCAGCGAACAAAGTTAATATTAAGACAGCAGCATCAGGAAACTTAATAGCTTTAGGAATCTTAGAAGTACAGATAGAACGAGCAACACAAAAGTTTTGAAAAGCAGATCTTCGGAAGAAGATCTGCTTTTCAACAATTCAATCAATTGGGACCGTGGTAACTACGGAAATTTCAATTAAAACTTCATCTGGATTTGGTTCCAATTTATCCAAAAAGGAAACTTCCGTTGGTTGTTTGACTTCGTTGATCCAAGCAACTTGGTTTTGAGTAGATATTATGTTTAATTAATTTATATCTCATCGTAAATGAAATCATGCTTTCTAGTTTCAAGCATCCATTTCTGTGATAAATATTTCTATTTTTATAGTTAATTATAGTTCAGAGCTATCTGTTTTGCAAAATGGTCTTAAGGGATAAGTTAGCAAAAATTGAACTAATTCGCTGGTTTCCTGCAATGAACTTTCAAGACCAAGCACATTGTGTGGCCAGCTTCATGCGCCACTACGCATATATACACCCGTGCACTGTTCATCACCACCAAAAATTCTTTACTAACTTTATCGAGATGATTGGTAAACAAACACCAACTCGTTTTTCCAAATCCCTTATGGATTTACCAATAATTTCCAAGGCTTAATCAATGACCATGGAACAAGATAGAATAAGTTCTCCAGATCACAGTTGGTATGTGTCTATTCTTAAGTTTTTTCTAACATGCCGTTAAATTAATTTACTAACTTAATTGCCTACTTTTTTCAATTTTGATTTAGGACCTTTGAGCATGCTCTATTGATTTTAGATACTTTCACTAATAATAAATTACTTACTAAATCCCTGGAAAATTTTCTTAGTGCAAATGAGTCAATTCTCTTATCCAAAGCACTTCCTTTTTCTAAATCAAGTGCTCAACAAAATACCAAGTTAGAGGATAGTTTTACATTGAGATCTATACAATATAAAGCTAAACTGACAGATAAGCAAAAGGAATACATTAATGAAATAGCTAAAATCCTGAAAATGGATAATATAGAAGTTCAAAGAATAGTGATCGCTACTTTAGACAGAGTTCCAGAAGATCATTCATTAAGCTTAAACGAACTAAATAACAACACCGCTTGGGTTCAAGATAGTATTAATAGGCTTGAAAGCATTTTATTATATACAAGCATTGTTTTGAAAGAAAGAAGGATAGTTTTGAATCTATGTACTAAATTACTTAAACTTGATGAACAATCATTTTCTTCCTCCTCTTATATATCTAAATTAGTGAGCAAAATGAAACAAAATGCCTTCAGTTTAATAGAATCATATGTTTCCAATATTTCAGAACTTGTTAATAATTTGAAGCAATTTGATGATGATCGAATTGAAAATTTAATTAAAACTGATTATAGTCTGTTAATTATAGATATTCTTAATATGCTTTCAACTTTAATTTTAAAATCTGAAAAGGGTTTTACTAAAAGTACAGTTACTTCATGGTTCAAACTAATGTCTAAAACAGGGTATCTCTCATCACTATCAACGGACATAATTACAATATATGAACAACAAAGCTTAACTATTGAAAGTTTATCAACTGTTATCTCCTTGCTCTTTTTAGATTTAGATTTTAATTTTGGTTCATTAACCGACAATTCGTCCTATATGAATGATGCCGAGGATTTGTTCAATATTGATCAAAGTATTTTGGATACCAGCTCTAACCCAGTTATCCTGTATGCCTGGAGTATCGTTTTACATAGAAAATTTATTGTAATATCTGAAAATCAGGACAATTTACAAGCAATTACTATACTTAAGAAGTTTGGTGATTTAAAAGGCTTAGAACAAAAATTCATGTTTTATGTTGCTGATGCTGCTAAATTGGATGTGTTTACTGCTTTGAAAAAATGCCATCAATTTTTAAAATATGATTATGCTTATACTTCCATCTTAGGCTCTTTTATCGTAGCCTTTACTCCATACATTCAATTGAATGATGATGTTATCATTACTGTTAGGGATATAATTAGTGATTGCTCAGAACAAACAATTTCTAGATTCTTTTCAGATGGCTCTGCCGAAGAACTTTTGGCTCTAGCTAGAGCAAAAATTCCCCTATCCTTAAAATCATTTATATCATTGGTCAGCATCAATGCAAATCTGGCTATTGAAGAATTGACAAATTTAAAGTCATACATGGAAATTTTTAAAGAAGATGACTTCTATTATAAATATAGTTTAGATGATCAAAATCCAGATTTAGTTAGATTGACCCAAGATATTGATATTTTACCACCGTTTGAATCAAATGGTGAAGTTTCATTATTATTGAAGGAAGGTACGTTGGCTCAAATACTTCCTTCAAAATCTGCTAACAGTGGTCAAATTATTGCTGCTTTCTTATATGAATATAATGGATGGTCTTTGCTTGGAAGAGTATTGAAAAATTTATCAAGGCAATTAGGTAATGATAAAGAAAAAATTGAATTGCTAATAGAAATATATAAATTAGTTAATAAAGTTTTGAATGATAGTAATGAAGTCTCAATTAATAATGTTTTGCTAGGACTTAATTCTTTTATAGGTGAGAATGATGTTATTGATTTAACTTTCCGTTTATTAGACTCTGCTCTACAAATCAGAAATATAGATTTACTTGTGGTTCTAGTTGAATCACTTACTGCATTGTTGTCTTCTGGATACTCTTATAGAGTTTGGTCTTACCTTTATAAGTCATCTTTGGTCAGTGATAAAACAGCTAGTATGGCCACCAAAATATTGAGCACTGTGGAAATGATTACGGGACATTACTTCTTTTCTTTGGCTATCTTAGATTTGGGAAGGTTGTTATTAAACGATTCAGTTAAATTGGATTCAAAAATTTCCCTGAAATTGAAATCAGAAGTTATTGATAGATTTGTTGTTTTTTCCATTCAAGTGTTAGATGGATTTACACATTGGCAATATTTACTCGAATATCAGAGATCGCAGCTTGGTGCTACTGCAATCAGTATATTGCAAAATATCTTATATTCATTATACAGTATTGATGAAGATAACAAACCAGAAAAGAAAGTAAGTAATGTTTTTGCTCTTGCTTCAAAGAGAATCACAGATACTTTCCTTGTCCCAGACATGCAGAATTCACTCTCTGTTAAGACTTTTACGTCCACTATTGATAGGTTTTCATCAGGATTCACTGATTATATTTCTGCTGATTTATATGGTTATTGGCAAAATGAATGGCTTAAATCTTCTTTAAAATTCATGACCACTGTTATCAACGTTCGTTCTCTATACCAAGGTCCAATTCCTTCAACATTTGAGGTTTGTCTGTACTCTAAGGCTCCACATATGATCAATATATATGCTACAAGATTAACCTTAAGACAGCCAGTGATCGATTTACTTTCAGCTATGGTTAATGCTAATTGGGAAACTGAACCACCTTCTTTATTAACTCATTTAGGTGAAACGCATACTCAAATTTTATTACGTTCACTATCGACTGATATCTCTAACGATTTTGAAGACTTCACTTTAAAGATTTCTCTATATGATTTTTTTTCTGCTGTTATGGAAGGTAAGCAAGAAGGTTTAGCAATTGTTTTCATTACAGGCAAAGAAATAAAAGATTATCTTTTATCTGAAAAGAACAAAGGAGTTAGTACAATTTCAAATTCGTTACTGAAATTATTAAAGAACGATATATCTAAGATCAGCTTATATCCAAACAATGTGACTTTACATCTTGTTGACGCTATTGCTTTAGCCTTTAATTCATGGACGACTGCAAAAGAAGAAGGAGATGATACTCAATTCATTAAAAAGTTAGTTGATAAACTTAATGATTTTCCAGAAACTCCTGACATGCAAGCTGTTGACGAATTCGATTATGTTAGATATTGTTATGAAGTGAGACTTTTATCCAAGATTGCTGAAATTTTATCTCTTTACTTATTTGTCTCACAAAATGGAAAATGCAAAGATTTGATTATTGAACTAATAAAGTCTAAAAAATTTAATGATGATTTGTTGTCGAAATTCCAAATAGTTGGTTATAGACCTTCTCTGCAAGAGGATGCCAGCAAGGCTTTCTCAAAAATTTCTCCAAATTTTAAATTGTCACAATTTATTAAATCATCTGTTTTTAAAACCAATAGATATGGTATCGAATCTGAGTATGCATTTGATATTATGGACGATTTGTTTGGAACTTTGGAAGCCTGGAATGATGTGAGAAAAACTATTATTTCTTCTAGTTCAAATAAACAATTTGCATCTGCTCAAATCACTACTGCTCAATCATTTGGGGCTTTGATAACTTGTCTATGCCAAGTGAAAAGTGAGGAAATCAATACATCAAGTTTAGAATTAGCAGCTGGTTTACTTAAGATAAATGATCAAGATGGTGTTCCTGGTGTTTTATTTGATACTGTTTACAAGGAAAGAATTGAATTGGCATTCTTAATTATCCTTTCTTATTCGAAGAAACAAAATGCCAGAGTTGATGATAAACTTCTATTTTCTATCATCACGTCTGCCTGCAGGCTGTTATTAGCCAAGGAGATTGATCTCCCAACCGCGTTATGTAAGGCTGATGTTAACTATTACAAACCAGTTTTAAGAATATTACTATTAACTTTAAAGATGATTGACGAAAACTCCATGCTTCTAGTTGAATATGGTGCTACTTTTGCTGATATTTTTTCGTTGTTCGTTGCACGTTCATTAAAGATTCTTTTTGATTCCATTCAAAGTGAATGTATAGCTTATCCAAAAAGGGATTTTGGTAACAGTGAATTAGTTTCTAAGCAAATTGATGATATTTCGTTACTAATAAATATCTTAAACACTTTTTTAGGTTTGAATTTAACAAATGAAATTGAATCTTCAATTGCTTTGTCACTAATTAAAGATGGTAGCTTCAGATCAATTGCTAATTTATATTCATGTTCTCATTTGATAAAAGTTAATGGTGAAGAAATATATGGAGATTTTTCTTTAACGGTTTTATATGACCTCGTCAAAAATAAAACTATTGCTGAAAAATTACTCACGAACGGTATCTGTGGTTGTCTATTAGATTCAGCTATTTCTGTTAGAATACAAAAAGGTGGAATTGTGCCATTGTCTCCAGCTAAATCTAAATTACATCATTTATGGGTTGATGGTATTCTTCCAATTACATTAACACTTCTAGCTCAATTTGGGGAAAGAGTTTTACCTGAAACATGCCTATTTGTTACCGCATTTGAAAGACAACTTGCATTTACTGCTAACAGTTGGCTACAATCTAACACAGCGATTAGTACACCGACCATTGAAGAGACTGTTCAAATTGTTATGTTAGCTAAAACCTTAAGTATATTAGGAGCATACGATCACATCAGAGAGACAAATGGCTTAAATAGTGATAAAAAGGTTGTTTTAGTTCCAGGTATGGACACCAAAGAAGAAAGAATGAACTTCGTTACTTCATTGAACTACCTTATTTCTCATCCTAAATATTTGACATCCAGAGTATTCCCTTCCAATCTTGAGCAGCAAAAGATTTTAGAAAGTCATGAAAAGAGCAAATTTATCGAAAGTTTGCTAGATGAAATTAAATCGTTAAAAGATTCATTACTCGACTAAAGATCACTTTTGGTTTTATCTATATTTACTTTTATTATATATTTCTCATTTCATTCTCTTATAATTCTGTGTATTTGGTACATTTCCACCAATTTTAATTAGTTTTCTTTTCCACCTAATTATAGTTCAATTGCAAACGAACTAATATAATCTAAACCAGAAGTTAGTCTCAAAAGTTAATCGACCTTTAGACGTTTCGCCTTCATTTTTTTGTGAGCACAGACAGGTCTACAGTCCGAGCGCCAATTTCTACCCCTCATTTCTATTTAGTTAGAAGGAGAGCTTGTTTTTCAGAAGAACCAGATCAAGCAACTGAACTTTATTTAGGAGCAATTCAACCATAGTCACAGTTATTCAAAAATCAATCATAATGAAAACCCCAGTTCCTTTTTCCCCTGAAAACGCAAAGCTAGTTGCATCTCTATACAGAAGATCCTTGAGAACTGCTCATGATTGGATCAACAGACATGATTTCTACAGATCCAAAGCTGCTGAAATTAGACTTAGGTTCGAACAAAATAAGACTGTCTCAGATCCTGCTGAATTAAAAGTATGTAATGCAATTCACTTCTTTTGATGATATTTATACTTGGAAATGATTGAATTCACTTCTCTCAAAATTGAAAAATTCCTTTACTAACATATCGAAACACTTTTTCTTATTATTACTAGTTGATTTTAGAAAAGACGGAAGCTATGCTAGAAAGATTTAAACATCCAGATCCAATTGTTCCACCAGCATACCCAGGTGGTACCAGTTACGACAGAAATGTTCCACCAAGATATCAACCACATCCATATCCATTCAGAAATACTATTTAGACCTAGTTTTTCTTTCAACCTTACAGTTCATAATCAAAAAATTTTCAAATTATTTACTTTTGTTTTCTTTGGTGAATCTGGGAACTAGAATTGAGTTCCTACTGTGTCGGAACATTTTAGATAAAAGTAAGAATTTACACTAAAGTTCCATTTCTCATTCTATTTATTCTTTCATTTTTAGTTCCTATTTATTTATTTATTTATTTGTAGTTACAGCTATTGTGTTTTTATGATTAATATTATGTCCTATCCTATATACGTGCTCTAATGATAATGATATTGTAGAGTAAATTGTTCCCCTCATCTAAAGAGCGCCGCATATCGAAGCGATCAGTAGAGGCAAGTTAAACCAATAAATTTGGTTTAACAAGCAATTCTCTCTCTTTCTAAAAAGTTTGAATTCGGCAGTAAACGAAATTAAGACCATCTGTCAATGATTTCAATTGAGCAGTTAAGGTCCCAAGTCTCAAACTGGTTACATTACCAGGCAGTTGACTTCACCAATTGTAATTAAAGACCTACTTCTACAATTTTTTATCCCCTTTTTAGTGGTCAACAGCACAACTCTACTTGGGTTAATACTAACATATAGCTTATTATTCCATCAGATTTATTGTCATCTCATAATACTGACAATGAAATATCCACAAAGAGTGATGATGATTATGATCCATTCCTGGCATGTTCTGTGTATAGTGATGCTCAATTTGCCAGAGATTACTTTGAGTTAGTATGTGATAAGAAACTGGTTGATTTAACTGAAAGATTGAATAATTTCACAGTTTTTGCCTTCTATGGTATTACAGTAATTGCAGTTTGCTTTATTTTATATTTTTGTGCGTGGTTGGTGAAGTCCTCCGACTATTCGCCACCTATAAAGACCGCTCATTCATTTTCACTGGAGCTTGAAAATGAATCTGATATAGTGGGAATGCTAACTTATAATCCTCTTAAAGAAGAAGAGAGAAAAAAAGAAATGGAAATACTGAATAGTCACAGCCTGTTATACCGTGTTTTGTATGAATATCCAAAATTGAAGAAAGAAAAACGTCAAGAATGTGATTATGATACATTGATTGACTATTATCAAGATGATAGTAACAAGTTAGACTATAACCTAGACGAAGTTACTGGCGAATGGGTTAAAAATGATGCTTTTGAATTTGAAGAAGAAGAAATTCAAAGAAAGCTTACATATGAGCCTATTAGTGCGACTTCCCCTGACGATGTCTTCGATTCGCCAATAATAGCTGAAATCAGTCCTAATTCACAAAGTACACCTTACAAATTTGAAGGACATGAAGAAGCTGGAAATACTGTTTGTTTTGATCCTAATTCTAATGTACAATTTGATAACGATCAATCAAGTGTTCTTGTTGAAATTCCTTATGAGGAATATAACCATGATATCAAACGAAATACTTCTAAATTTACAGAATTATATTTGTTGGGTGATGAAATCAATCTAGAATCCTATTTGAACTCCGCCTATGATTTTAACGACGAAGTTATTAACGATCTTGAATTCAATGAGCAAACCTCATTCGCCATGGATAATTTATATGATGGCTCAAAACTAGACTTGGATCAAATTAATAAAATGAGGTCCATGTTAATGACTGAAGACAGCGATATAATTTGTTTAAGCTTTGTTGAAGAATATCACGCTGTTTGTAATGCTCTTGAAAACTGTATGAATTCTGAGGAACGAATTGGTTGGTTTAAATTTATTGTTGACTTATTCACTTATAGCCCCGAATCCTACGAATTTGATATGGATGCTTATATTTGTTTTGTTAATGTTATCATTAAATCTATCTGTTCGACAACCGATTCTCAAGTTTATTGTTGTGGTATTATCTGTCTCTATTATTTATTGTCTTCTGTTTCTGCGGTTCAAATATTTGATAATTTTTGTTTAATGTTTGCAATTGAAAATGCTCCTGATTTCGAACTGAATTTGAAGATGGAACTATTAAAACTTACAATAGCATCTGATTCTCAAGTTTTGACTTCCGATATTGCCATTTTCAATCATGTTGCTTCGAAGGTGAAACCATTTATATCAAGTTTATCGAAGTGTGTCAATCCAGATAACTCAAAGTTACAGGATTTAAGAAAAGTCTGGGACAGAATAAGTGAATCATATGAAATAGAGAATGTCTCACCTATTAAAAGAATCCATAGTAACAAATGGAACGACGGTCCGCAAAGAAAAGTTTCATTGCGTTCTCGTGCTACAAATGCTTCGAATGCTGCGAAAGTTGGTAAAACTACCAATTACTAATGAGCTTTTCAGTTGTTTTTTTTTTGTAATTTTGCTTACTTGTAGTTTCTATATATATTTGTTTGTTTGTTCGTGTGTTAATTTGCTATTTGTAATTTTCAAGATTTTATTGAGATACCGTATTCGAAGCAAAAAAAAATCAGATTCACTTTCCAGCAATAAAAGTTATCATACGCTCTTTAAATAAGTAGAAGTAAAATTACGTCAAAAAAAGGGAGAAATAAAAAAACAAGAAAAGATAAGGATGTCATAAGAGATAAAATAAAACCCACACAAAATCAAAAAAAAAGAATAATAATAGTTTTAGTCTATATATATTACTAAAAAATTAAAAGTGGTGAATAAGGAAGTTTAATGTTGCTCAGAAAGATTTTGTAATTGGATTGAACGTTGATTGGTAGATCCGTCCTCCAAATATTCCACTTTTTTATTCAATTGAGACTCAACTTTCTTGAACAAAACAGCCTAGTCTATTTCCGAAAATTCTTTATTCTTCTTATTCTTGATATGATATATTGGGTTTAATTTCCTAAGGTCAGGTTCTTCATGAATGGCAAATGTCCATGTTTTTCTTCATAACATTAGAATTAACATGCCAAACAGATTTTGAAATATCGTAAGAACCTGGGCCAGAACCATTTTCAGAAGCATCACCACCACTCTTCTTGTTGTAAGTGTTAGTTTCAAAATACCAAATACCTCTTGAGAATAAACCAGCAGCAATCAAATATAAAATAGCAGTGGAAATACATAAGAAAATTTGTAAGGAAGTAGTTGAACCACCGTAATACATGAAGACACCAACCAAAACACCAGCAATAATACCACAAATGACAGGTAACGGGAATGCTTCAGCTGAAGAGCCAATACCAACACCACCAACAAAAACAACGGCTTCCATTCCTTCTCTGAAAGTGGTTATAAATGGAATAATAAACATAGAATATTTTTGTATTAAATAACTCATTTTGAATTTGTTACTTGTTTTCTCAGGTGGTCAATCAAAGCCTTAGCAATTTTAACTCTCAACATTGCAATACCATTGCAATACCAGATAAAGCACCCCACCAAATCTGTTTGGTTAATTTTGAAACAAACTTGGGGAACAAAAACATAAAAAAGCAAACGAAGAAACTGAAGTTTCAAATTGAAAAGTGAGCAGGTAACATAATAAAATTTAAAAGATGAAACTGAGATGAAAATGGAAGCACAGCAAGATGTGCGTGAGGCAATTTTATGTTGTGTTTTTGAGCTTAATGGTAAGTACGAATAGGTGTAGTTAAATTTAAAATGCTTGGAGTTATTTAACTTTTTTAGTTTCCTTGGATTGAGATGTAAATGTAAGCATATGTATAATACTCCTGGATATTGACATATAGTCCGAAGTCCGATATGATGAACAACAGGAAGTGTGTTTGCTAACTACAAACTTTACAGACTACAGTATTGAAGCAAATGTTGCCAAAAGAAACTAATTTGATATTATTCCCAAAACATCAAAAAAGAGGGGGGGCGATAACTATCGTGGTCCCAATACGATAGAAATCTAAGACAAAAAAAGTATAAAATAGTAATAAAAGAAAGAAAATTCCCAATTCTTTCAAAAAAATGAAGCAAGAGTAATAAGATAGAATAAAAGAACAAATTCGACAATGAACAGAAAAAACTTGAAAAGGTGAAAACCTTCAGTCCATGTGTGAAAGTAACAGACAAAGAACATAATTGATAAAAAAGAACAAAAAAAAGGTTACAAGACTCTCTCTCCCTTGAAACTCTTATTCAACAAGTGAAAACATATAAAATGCATCAAATGAAGAAATAATAACCCAAAATTTTTGTTCTTATAAATTTGTAACATTTCCCAGAAAAAAAAAATTCATGTGTGCTCTGATAAAAAGAAATTGAAAAATTAAAAGTAATGAATAAAACAAAAATGGTGTGTGTATGGATTCCCTTTAATAATTTCTCAAAAATAAAAACAAGTAAATCATAGTTTGATTGGTCTTTTGGATATGAAACAAAATAAAAGAAACGAAGCAGATTAATCAAAAGGCAGTTGCATTGCCCGAGAAAAAGAAGGATGAAAAACCTAGTGTTGAACTGCAGCAGAAGAATTGACAGTTTCTTGCAATTCTTCTGCCTTTCTGTTCAACTGTGATTCAGCCTTCTTGAATAATGCAGCTTGTTCAGTTTCAGATAATTCATATTGCTTCTTGTTCTTTATGTGATACATTGGATTTAACTTTCTCATGGTAATATTCTTCATGAATGGTAAGTGGCCAGTTTTTTCTTCGTATAACATCAATAAGATGACAACAATAAGAACTA
The DNA here is from genome assembly GCA_003705185.2 of Ambrosiozyma ambrosiae. Classification (NCBI taxonomy): domain Eukaryota; kingdom Fungi; phylum Ascomycota; class Pichiomycetes; order Pichiales; family Pichiaceae; genus Ambrosiozyma; species Ambrosiozyma ambrosiae. The sequence continues at coordinate 162,927 of PPHU02000020.1, forward strand.
ACCAGTAAACATTGTAACTGATAACAGAACCATAAGTGGCGGAATTTTGCCATCCCAACAAAGCGTTGAAGACATCCCAACCATTATCAATTTCAGGATTACAGCAGTTAACGTGCCAAACAGATTTTGAAATATCGTAAGAACCTGGGCCAGAACCATTTTCAGAAGCATCACCACCACTCTTCTTGTTGTAAGTGTTAGTTTCAAAATACCAAATACCTCTTGAGAATAAACCAGCAGCAATCAAATATAAGATAGCAGTGGAAATACATAAGAAGATTTGTAAAGAAATAGCAGAACCACCATAGTACAAGAAACTACCAACGGCAATACCGGCAATTAAACCACAAACAACAGGTAATGGATAGGATCTAGCAGAAGAACCAACACCAACACCACCAACGAAGACGACCGCTTCCAAACCTTCTCTTAAAGTGGTGACGAATGGTAAAATGAACATAGCATATTTCTTTAATAAATAAGAAATTTTTAATCTATCTTTCTTATTAGCAGGTGGTTCGATTAAAGATTTTGCAATCTTAACCCTCCACTTAGCTTGCATCTTGTTGATTCTCAACATAGCTAAACCCATTAAAGAAATAAGCACAGTAGCAATCATACAGAAAATACCTTCCCATAGATCTTCGGAGTTACCCCAAATATTATTGTCTAACGAATAAAAGGCACCAATGAAAGAACAACCAATAATAAGACAAATAAGAACACCAATAATAGCACCTAACCAAATTTGTCTGATTAGCACTTTATAAAGGTCAGGATGTTTGTCACCAATACTTTGCTTGACGAAAGCAAGTAAAACTGAGACAACAATAACAGCTTCTAGTGTTTCTCTGAAAACAACAAAAAAAATTTGAACGTTGAAAACGTTAGCCATATTAAGACCACTTTGAAATTAAATGTAAATAAAATCTTTTCTTGTAAATAAAATGGAATATCAAATACGATATAAAACAATTAAACACTTAACAATATAACACTAAAGAAGTAATATATAGGTATGTGTTTAGACAGAGGGAAGGGAGAGAGAGTCTTTGTTTATTTGATAAAGATGGTATTTAACGAAAAGTTTGTACACAGAAAGAAGAAGATCTAATGATATTCAGGGTGCAAAAAAATAAAAAAAAACGGGAGGGAATTACTGTTACTTATATACAGATTCTCCGGTGGTGCATTAACTTAAATTGAGGGAGAAATGGAAGGGTCGATCACATAAAATGAGGGATTCAACAGAAATATTAAGCTTTATTGCATAATGCATTATTTTGCGGCACTGCGGAAACCGATACTTTAAAAAAGCTTGTTTTGATAAATACACGTCTTAAGTTTACTAAAATCTTTCTTTTAACTGTGAGCAAATTTATAATTGAATTAGTATAAATATAAGTAAAATTTTCCCTAGTTTCTTGATGAATAAATAATAATATATGAACTTTTAAGACCTTTATTAGTTATTGTCAATTTTTTAACATTTTAATTTCATTTAAAAATTTAAGAAAGATTAAAAGAAACTAAAAGTCATCTTCGGACATTTCGCCAATTAAATGAAAATTTAATCAATTTAATCAATTTAATCAATTTAATCAATTTAATCAATTTAATCACGCTAGTCAAGTCAACCCGATATCAAAATCAAAACCGGCCCGGGAAATACAATAAATTGTCGAGAAAAATTGGATTTTTTTTATTTTTTATTTTTTCGAGCCTTAAATACTTAAAGTTTATGAAACCGTTAGATCATGATATATAATGTGTTATATGGACTTATTAATTATAATACTAACTTTAAAATCCACTCATATATAATTCTTTTAATTTCTAGGACAACTTTAGATTAAATAATTTTGGGTCTAATTCTTAAATTAATTTAGAAAACAAAAATTATAAGATCAATCAGATAAAAATTCTTTATTGCATGAGAAATTTAAGTCGTGTCTTTATTAAATTGTATTGTTAGTGAATAATGATTAATAGAAGCTTAAATTCTTTGAATTTATGTAAAATTGATTAATATTAATATATTACGTAAGCACTGTTGAACTATTTTTCACCCAATTCAAACGACTAGCTGTCTACAAAATCTACAAAATCTACAAGGCAATAACAAGAAATAATATATTTACTATTATTATGTTGATTGTATAAAATTTTCTTTTTGAATTAATCTGGAGACTATCATGCAATCGATTAATTGTCAAATGTTTCGTCTTGTCTCAGATTTGTAGACAATATCACTTTACTGTTTCTACCTGGCATTAATCACACACACGAAAATTTCAGACATTGATCACTAATTAACTATATATTATGATTATGACGTTTAAAACCTACTTATAAACTCAATTAACTAACTAATTAACAACTATAACTTCTTATGATACAGGGCTCATATGTGTATGTGTATGTATGTAAATAACAGACTTCTATTATAAATAGATATTCGTGATTTTCAATGGCATTAAATTAAATTTGCTAATGCAATTTTATGGCTTATTATTCATATAAGTTGTTCATTTTTGTATTCACATAACAATTAAAGAGTTTTCCAAGCACTATAAATGTTTTAGGGAGCCTTATTTATTGTTGATTTTAAACGGAAATGACCCGCCCATACCGGTCCAATTACGTAATTACAGGTTCTAAACAATCAGATAAAAAGGTTTATATTTCTTGTGCGGCAATATGGGTAAGTGGCAATATTGTTAGTTTTTTTTTTATTTCTTCTGTATTTGTAAGGCATAATATGTATGTATATATATACATATATATGTATACCTTTGTTAGAAGATAAATCTTTAAATCCCGAAACTGATGAAGGATTTTTTTGAGTTCCCCATAACTATGATACTTATAATTATTGGGTAAGAGGTTTATTTAAATATAATAAAGTAAAGAATCAATAACAAAAATATAAGGAAAAATTATATTCTCAAAAAAAAGACGTAGCCAGGTATAGCAGCAGCAGCAAATTAAAAAAACAACAGAGCCAATGAAAGATTTATAAAACTAATTCAAGATTTCCTCCTGAACCATAATTAACATATTGAGAACGGCTGAATAGAGCCTTTAAGTTATCAGGCAATAATCTGGATAATTCATTCATCAAATAGTAAAGCTTCTCAGGGTCCGGTTCATATTTAGTAGCAATATAAATATCCAACAAAAATTCCATACTTTCTCCATCTTCGATAGAGTTAACTAAGCTCTTTCTCCAACCCAAACCAAGTATTAGGGAACCTAGACCGCAATGTATTAATTTGTCCTCTAATAGAATACTGAGTATTGAACGCCAACATTCTGAAACATCATTTTCTGTAATTCTAACTTCAATTTTGCCTCCGTTTTGCATTAATGGCTCTGTTCTAATCTTGCTTTTAACACCATATTTTAAAACTGAAACTGAACACGATACTCCATCTCTTGAAGTAGGTCCAATCAAATACTTCTTACTACGACTTTGTAGTTTATCAAGTTGATCACTTTTCCAAATCTTTTTCATTAAACTTGGCTTATTATCATTCATTTTGTTTTGGTACCAAATATTCCAAATTGAACTTAACTCTCTAACTTTGTTATCCATCCAGCAAAAGCTTTCAAATTGAGTGTTTGAAGAACTACGACCATATTTAGAAGCTATTGCGATAAATGCTGGTTTAAGGTTAACGTTGTTGTCATATATTTGAAAATTTGATGATAATGCAGCCAAATCTTGTGATGGTTCTTTTATATTCAATGTGCTGAAGCTATAATTTGGAATTGGATCTATCTCATTATGATTTGGTATCTCCACCATTGTCTTGAATTCATCATCTCCAGAAGTATCTATATCTTTTTTTTCTTCATCCGCTTTTGTGTCTCTTCTTGAGAATAATTTAGTTAAGAAATATCCAGCAGAGTTAGATGTTTTAATACTGACAGTATCATTGTTTTCAGAAAGTGCGGTAGTTGAAATATTCATGTTTTTATCATCACTTAATGATAATGCACTTGTAGCTTCGGTGCCCTGAGTTTTCAAAGTTTCCGGACTAATAGCCTCTTCAAAATTATTCTCATTATCTTGATATTTATCCTTATCGTTATCACTGAGTCTTAATTCTTCAGAAGTTTCATTATTTCTTGTTGCTGTTCTGCTTCCACTCCAGTGAAACCAGCTTTTCATTTTATCTCCAAATTTCTTTCTTGAGCTAACACTTGTGCAACTAATAGCATCACTTGATTGTTCAGCTTCGTATGGAATATAATCATTTAATTTAACATTAAATAACTTGGAAGTTTCAGCTACAGCCTTGTTTGTAGGAGTTACTTCTTGTAATGATAGTGAATCTTCTGCTTCTTCTGACATTCGAGAACGTGGTAAATCCGGTAAATCTGAGCTGATCATTTGTGGAGGAATATCATTTGAATAATAGTTTAATGGGTCATTATTTTCAAATTCAACAAAGCTTGTATTGGTATTATGATCTAATGTAGCAGCATCCTCTCCGTAATAACTGCTTCCAAATAATGTGACTTCTTTCTCTTCCCTTGATGCGTGCAATGGTCTATTCATTGCCATTTCTCTGCATGCTTCTCTAACTATCTTTAAATTGGGTAATTCAACTTCATTACTAGCACTATTGTCTTTTCTACTAAATCGCAAAGGTTGTTCTTGTAGTTGAGGATCAAAGTATTTGGAAGAGGAATTAAAACTTATATCAGATAATCGAACAGTACTACTAAAGAACTCTTTTTCGCTTGATTTTGGTAACTCATATCCAAAGAATTTGGGTTCTTCATTCTCAAGACTTGAGTTATCTTTAGGTGTATCATCTTCAAAGGTGTTATAGGATGTTGTTTTTTTAGATATATCCTCAGAATATCGCATAAAGGGATGGGAGGGTTGCATTTCAGAAAACATCTCTTTCTCCAGTGAAGATGGTCCCGCTTTTAAAGACGGAAGTTTCTTGAGTGTTTTGTTGGTAGAGTACCAGTAGCTCATGATTTGTGTTATTCACTTAGAACTGTGAACGAATGATTTCAGAACTTTAATGATCAATGGTTGTTATGATAGATGTGCTTCATATAATGGTGATAATAAGTTACTTTGATAATAATAAGAAATCTGTATGGATCAGTAAAATGACACTTTGAACAAACGCAAGCATGTAAGGTGAACAAAATGCATAAACAAAAGAGCGAGAAGGTTTGTTTTACGTTGAAATAACAAGGAACGTATTTTATTTTTCATATTTTATAGTTTATTGTTCTCATGGGAAAAAAGATTTTGGTCAAGCTAAAAGTTGTATATTTGAAATCCATTATAGGAAATTACTGACTCTTATTGTTTCTAGCTTCTATATACATGGAATTTTAGATTCAACTTCAAACGGAAACTTTTAAGTGAGTCAAAAGTTTATTCTGTTAAAGAGTTCATGATTTCTTAAAACAATAAGTAAAACAAAATTTAATGCTGCATTGAGCTTACCGATATTATACGAAATAATCTTCAGAGAATTTACACTATTTTGCTATTTATAAATCTTGAAATATTTGGAATAAATATTCTATAAAAATTAATCTAGTTCAATTTAGAACCATAGAATACCACCAAAGGCAATCAGACATAGCGGCCTGGCTAGCTCAATCGGTAGAGCGTGTGACTCTTAATCACAAGGTTGCGGGTTCAAGCCCCGCGTTGGGCTATTATTTTATACTTTTTGGTATGAACATCTAAGTAAGACCCAAGTTAATTGATAATTGACAGAGTAAATAGTGTAAGTATTTGGTAAGGCAAAACTAGTGCTGATAATTACTTTAGGTGGAAGTTTTACATAAGAAATTCTATCTAAACATTAACATTAATAATAATATACAAAAGAATAACAAATAAAATAACATGAATAAAAAAGGAATATTAAGAACAGATCATGAAAAAACATCTTCTTGATTAGCTTCTAATTCATTATTCGCTTCGATTTGGTTGAAACTGACAAAATGAAGTGGCCTATGTAATTCATGATAGAAAGATAATGGCTGATCAAGCTTCAAATAGTATTCCATATCTTCAGACCATGAATTCGAAATAAATGAATAGTTCCAAATATCGGTATCCGGAACCATAAAAAATCCCTTGAATCTGTCAGTTAGCATCACCATGGTTGTTTTTCTATAGGATGGAGAATAATCGGCTAGTCCAACTGAAGAACCCAATGCAGCAAGATTTTGTGTTGCCCAACGGTATCCTTCTTTTGTAGCATTATATGAAGTTAAAGTGGCAGAACCTGGAGTAAACGAAACTGATAAAGCGGTTGACTTAGTATCCCAACTGAAATTAGTAACCATCTTTGTATGTGTTAAAATTTCAGAGGATTCGTTAGTACCTTCTTCAATACCTGATGGCACTGTATGAATCCAACCTAAAGGTTCTAAACCCTCTAGATATTTGGATTTAACTTCTTGTGAGGGAAATTCAACATGATGGTTATCTCCAAGTTGTGGGAACATAACAATGGCTCTAACTTCTTTAACAGAATCATTATCTTCAGGGGACCTACCATATAAGAAACCTGCAATTTGGGTTCTGGTATCACCACATTTAATGAATTTTGAGAGAATATTTCTAGGAATCACATAAGCATAACAAGTGGTATCATCACTTTCAGTAACATAAACATTCTTTGATCTCATATGAAGAGTGCTAGCAGAAATAGCTCTATTTCTCCAATCAGCCTTAGATTCAAATCTGGACTGTTCATGTGCGGTGGTGGTGACAGTAACAATTTCTTCACCATGAACGTTAACAGTCTTAGTTTTAACGGCTGTTAATTGATTAGAGGTTGGATCCAGTTTCTTATTCCCTTCTATTTCAGCAATCTTTTGTCTTCTAACTGAAGGTGCTCTAATATCTTGCCCCAAGATGATATCCCTAATTTCATTTTGAGTCAATGAATTAATGTTAACATTATATTTCTTAGAATAATCACTTAAAACAAGATCGGCTAATTGAGATTCCACGTTTTTCCATTGCTCATTACTAAAAGATGGCCATAAATGATGATCCTTAGTCTTAATTGAACTATCTGGATGTAAAATCAGATTCACCTTTTCACTGTTGACATTTAGAGCACGCATTAACAATATTAATCTATTAAAACAAACATACGGAGAACAACCATTTCTCATCCAATCATCATAAATATTAAATAAAACCATTTGAGGCTCCTTAGCTGTGTTAACAATATCCAAAAGTTTATCAATTTTTAAAGCTGCACCAAATGGTAAATGCAATTCAGTGGGTCTGATAGAAATATTCGGGAAATCAAGCATATGAACCTCTAATGGATCTAAAATACCTTTTCTAGTAATAATAATTTGTTTAGGCTGTTCTTCTTTTGGTAATGATCTAACAAGCGCAGCAACTTCTTCAGCAGATTTCCACTTTGATAATTGCGTTCTACGTTTTTGCCCTTGGAAAACAGAAGTATGGATAATTTTGAGAAATAATTGACCAGTTTTCGGATTCAACATAAACAAGGCACCATTTAAAACCTTGACTGCAGTGTTGCCTTCAAAAGTACTATGAGAAACAACTCTGTAGACATTAACATCATCAACAAATAATTTATTATCATCATTAAACAATTCACTGTAGTTGCTTGAACTCAAGAAAGCTTCTTGAGGCTGTGCTTGGTATAACTGAAGACCCTTTCTAATTCTTTCTCTTAGAACATACAAGGCTGGATTGGCTTTCATGATTGTAAGCATGGCATTTTGCACCAACTCTTTTAAGCCAGGGAACCAATTACCATAAGCATCATACATGTTATAAGCCAAATCAATCGCAATGATTACACCAGTTTCAGAAGGATACATATTCGTACTGTCTGTTGTATAATCTAAAAATTTTGCTCTTGCGTAACGTGAGATATCATGGGAATCATAATCACCATATCTTAATTGAATATCTAACCAGAATTTACCACTATTAATGACATTGAAAGTATCATTTGAATCAAATAACAATGAAGGTCTTGAACATTTCCACGGAATAGAGCTATTTAACAATATATCAGCTGTGGAAGAATTCATTTTGTAAGATTTACGTGGATGAATTGGCAATTTTTCGACACTATCAATTTGAAGTTCATCAAGATAACTATCCAACACTTGACAAATATCTACAACTAAACTTTCGTGAATCTTTTGCCATAAATGAGCTCTGAATATTTGAATTAAAGAAATTTTCAACGTTGGAATTTTACCGTGCAAGAAAATACCAGTTAGATCAAGCTGAACCAAAAACCCAACATAAACATTGGCTCTATTAATCGTTGGAGACCACCAAAGAGTGAAACGTCTATTAGGAATTTGAGACAAACCAGATCTTTGAGCATTTGTTAACTTCTTGAATTTTAATGTATCCTCAAAACCAGAAGCTTTTTCCCAGAACAAGCCTTCCCAAGATTCAAAACCAGTACCTTTAAATAAAGTATGTTCCAAAATTGTTTCGATACCACCCAAAGCTTGAATTACATCAGTTCTATAAGCATTAAGATTCCACAATTTACCATCATGACGATCTGAAATCCACCAGAAAGGACTATTACGGGCGATGGAATATTGCTTAAACTCCTTTCTAATTCTGTAGCCTTTATCAATAGCTAACGTTTGCCTATCCTTTTGGAATAATGTACTAATCCTTGGTAAACCTCTATCCCAACTGTCTTCTAGATCTTCATATGCCAATCTACGTCTTTGTTGTTCAGCTTCAGCTCTCTTAATAGCAAAATCAGACCAAACTCTTTGAGAATCAATAAATTCATTTTCCCAAGTTGTGATATATCTAAATACAGTCGGAATTAATCGATCATCATCATGAGACATACCAGAACGGAAATGAGAGACCCCAGTATCTGTTTGTCTCGACCATCTTAAATCAGAGGCTGGAATCAAAATATGAGAAGCACTCAACATACCTAAACCACCTAACTCTTTTGGTGTATAAAACACAGCAGGTGGGAATCTGGAAGGCATCTTAGAGTTTAGCCCAAGCTTAACACGTGTTTGAATCTTAGTTTCTGCTTTAACTAATACATCAAGTAGAGCTGTTGTACCAACTGTTGCTTCTCTATAGTAGGAGAACAAAGATAATAGAGCTGTATTCCATTTACTTGCAATCTTAGTGAATGTGGTTGACCCAGATGACATTAAAATTTGTCTAATACGATTTTCAAACTTCTGAACATCTTCTTCAGTGACCTGCAGAAAAGCTTTAGCTGTAACCTCTCTAGTATTTTCATCGATTAAATCCCAGACGCCCTCCTTAGATGAAGTATCTTCATTCATTCTTATCTTTGGTAAAATGCGGACTTCAAAACCATTCATAGTAAATAATAAATTTGGATTATCTTTAGAGTAAACAGACGCTAAAGTATCTTCCCAATCAATGGAAACAATTGATCTTGGAACACGTCCTTGAATCTCCCAGAAAGTTGCTCTTCCCAAGTGAACGTCATGTCTCATGAGTTTCATTCGAGAATCACGAGGCCAGCACCTACGGTTATTATAACCAACAATGTATTCAAAGTTAGGATCAGGGTTTTCAGATAGGAATTCTTGAATTAATTCTTCTGATTCATTCTCGGTAAATCTGAAAAAGATGTGTATCTTGTCAATGTAACGAGAATAAAGTCTAATTGGTGAGGAACATTGAGTTTCAACATCAGGGAATTCCAAAAAATCAGATGTATTGGCTGGAGAACCAGCTAATTGGGCTGCCCTTTCAAGACCTAAAATCAACAAATCAACAAGTAATCCATAGTATTGATAAACAAATGAGGAGAATTGAAGACCTCTAATCATACCATATTGATTTATGTGATGCATGTCTTTATAATTAAGAGCAATGTTATTCTTATTGGTAATATAATCAGCAATATTTGAATCAGTAACTAATTTAAGTAGAGCATTTAGTAATGTTAAATCAACTTTATCAGATAGTTTGTTAATTGTGGTTTGAAGCATAACATTACATTGACTTTCACTAACGTCCCAGACATTATGCAAATTGGTTATACCTTGACACCATTTGTAAACAAGTAATGGTGGAATTTCAGAATCACTTGGCTTAACCCAATTTGGAAATAGAGCTCTCTTATCTGCCTCATACCAAAGGTATTGATCTAAATAAGCATCAACAATTTTCTCAATTGGCTCCACATCATATACAGGAATAATATGGCTGTAATGATCCATCATTTCAATATTGACTTCATTAAACTTTCTTTGAGTTAAAACTGTTCTCTTAATATTAGCTAAAAATTCATGTGGATTATCATATGCTTGTTCAATTAGTGCTAACTCTTGTCTTTCAGATGAGTTCAATCTTCCTTTGGCCTGATAAGTTTCTTTTAAATTTTCTAAGGCCAAAATTAAAATTTTTGTGTCATGCTTATAATTTGTTGGAGGAAAGGGGATAGGAATGAACCTTCTCGATTCCAACCAATTCAACATTGTATTGTACATTGCAACACCCTCTTGAGTAGACACATAAGGACCTTCTTTTTGATAAGCTTGTTGACGTTCTTGTTCATTCTTAATCCATAATCTAGTAAGTCTGCCCAAATTTTTCTTAGCAACAGACTTATCGACAGTAGCACCCCTCTTAATCCGCTCTCTATTGTAATGTGCAACTGAAATCCAACCATCAGCTTTAGCTTTGACATATCTTTCAATAATTCTTTCAATTGGTTCAGGTAGGCCAGGAACTTTCCATGGAACATTAGCCTTCCAACATCTCCATGCTTCACTCAAATGTTGTAAAATAGCTTTAGACTTATTCTGTTTGATACCTTCTGGAATCATATCTAAAATATCATTCATAACCGAAGCTCTCAATTCTAAATCATAATAAGAATCAACTCTTTGTTTAGTGATAGTTTTCGCAACTTCTTTTGATTGCCTACCTTCAAATTGACGAGCCAATAAATTACCTAACCATCTTTCTAATAAGGGAATAATTCCTCTCATGAAGAAAATCCAAACTCTCCATGCAGGCTGCCAGAAACCACATCCTGGACCTTTGCCAATAACAGTATTAAATCTGTAATAAACAACGTGCTTCAAATCTTTACATGCTCTAACCTGGTGCATGACTTTATACTTATATCTATAAATACCAGTTAATTGGCCTAAATGATTTAAAGCGTAATAAACACCGTCAGCCAATTGAAAAGCATCGACGTTACCAAGTCTGTGCTGAACATGAGAATCAACTATTAATTTAATGACTCTCAATATTTCCCTAATTAAATGGAAGGCATTACCAAACCTAGACTTCTTTCTTTCTTTTGTGGTTAGTGTTTTCGTTGGTTTTAAATTAAAATTATAATCTAAGTGTAAATAAGTTAAACCTTTTCTATGAATTAATAAATTTAACATATTATAACCTTGATTGCAAACTTGAAGACCTGCCTCCACCCAATCTATTGTTGTTTGTTGAAAATACTTAGTGTTTTTTAATGATTTTAATAAACTAACTTTTCTTTGATTTGAAGGCTTCTCTTTTTTAAGCTCATTAGCAACATTAGTTTTCAATAACTTCTGATATGAAACTCTAACTTTAACAGAATAGTCTCGTGATGAATGTTGTAAATACCAGCTCTTGACCAAGGGAACATCTTCAGCACGAACCATTCTTCCACTACGACGATCGAACGGAAATGGAGCCCACAATAATTCAATAGCAGAGTATGAATCTTCAGGCTGAAGCTCTTCATTTTCAAGAATAGGGGCAAACTCTAAGTTATCAAGTTCATCATCTAATAATTTGCCAGTTGTCTCATCAAACTCCATTTCTTGATACACATTAGTGATCTTGTTTTTCGGCTTGATAGGATTTAGTTGTGGGTCAAAATTAAAAACAGGAATATCTGGATCTTCATTCTTAAGGAATAACACACTTGGTTCATGATACCAGGATAGCTCAACTGACCTAGCAATTGAATTATATAAAAATGGGAAAGCAACCCTATATTCTGTACGAACTGGTGTTCTAAAAATTATTCTATCCAATGAATTAAATTCACTAAAATCTTCATCTTCTGGATTGACATCTTTATATAGTGGCTCAAACTTCGGTCCACCTGGTAACGAAACATTTAATGCTTTGGCCGTGAAAAACGATTCCTTATCAAATAAATAGTAATAGTTAGGATCAATAACATCATTCAATAAAGGGGTAGCCAATCTATGCAAAGCTGACATAATGTCTAAAGACAAATTCCATTTTTTATACGATTCACCATTTACAAAATTTAAGTTTTCAATGAGAGGTTTAGAATCGTAAAACCATCCTACTATAGGAGAATCCTCTAAATCATCTAGTTCCAATTGAATAGGGTCCAAAGGCTCAAGATCTTCAATGTGTTCAGAATAATTCAGTGGAGGTTCTTCATCATCAAATGGGGGAAATCTCATTCTTTTGAAATGTCTTCTATCTCTTTTTTCTCTTCTCATTTGAATCCACATGGTAGCCCATTGGGCAGTATAAACAGGTTCAATAACTCTTGGAATTTCATTAACAAAAGTAATTGCACCGGTCATATGATACAGTACTTTCACTTCTTTTGTTTGTTCCCATGGTTGAGGCATTGACTCCAATAATTTCAGAATTGCATGAGGCATATATTTTAAAGATCCTAGAATTGATCGTTTCTCTTGAGTAAACTTCTTGGAAGATAGATCACCCTGATCATTGATAATCTTACGTAAATGTTCGGGAGGCATTTCAATTTTAGCTGAATGAACAAATGTGCCCTTTTGAATCTTACTTTCAGTATATCTTTTCTTCTGCAGTCGAAGCCATTGTTGTGCCCTAGCTTGTAATTCTTTATCATTGATTTGAGGTTGATGGTTAGGCTTTAGTCCGGGAGGCGGAGGAGGATGATACCTACCATTGAGAAAGGGCTTTAGTCCTGGAGGAGGAGGAGGAGGTAGTGGTTTTTGTGATTTTGATCCTAGAGGAGGAGGTGGTGGTAGAGGCTGATTCTTCGATGATCTGTGTACAGCTGGAGGTGGTGGAGGAGGAGGAGGTAAGCGTGTATCCGAGTTCCCAGTGGTACCGCTTTTTTGCTTTTTGGTAGGAGGCTCACCACTTGCTTTTTCTGATGATAAAGGTGGAAGCTGAGTATGTTTTGGAGGCATATTGAATTATATCTAAAGTAGAAAGTTAATACTCAATCTTAATGGATAGGGCAAAAATTGAACTTGCAGAAAGGAAAAATTAGCATACGTCTTATTCAAAAGCACACAATTAAAATAAATAGAATAGCTAATAGGCTATATTATTTAGCAATGCAGTAAAGCTAATTTCAGAATACAGAGGGAGAAGGAAAAGGAAAATAAGAACAGGGAGGAAAAGGTAAAAATTACACAGTATAAACAACGGCGACACACAAATTTTAATTTTGTTAAGTGGCTGGAGACCCGTGCCACACACCAGCCACAAAATCATTTGGTATTCAACTGCATTCTAGCTTCTCTAGCAATAGTTCTTGCTTCTTCTATTTCATGGGAAGTACCATGGGTCAATTCAACAGCATAATTATAAGCTTGTTGGTAGTTACCACAGTCAATTTCATATTTGGCCAACCATAATCTGGATTTGACGGTTTCATCAGTCACCCCTTCATTGATCTCTTCATCTAAGCAAAGCTTCATGTACAATGAAGTGCTTTTAATATCCCCGATGGCCTGATGTAGATTAGCCAATTTAAATAATATGATAGGGTCTGTTTCATTGGAAACACTTAATGCCTTCTTGTAAGCTTTAATCGAGTCCTCATGCTCGTTCAGTTTTTCACAACAGTTACCAACAGCCTGCCACATACGCTTATCAGCCGGCTTTAGAGCACATGCTCGTTGATAATAATATAACGAATACAAATGCATATCCAGAACTTCATAAGCTTGCCCTAGACCATACCAGGCTCTGAAATCTTTATTATTAGTGTCTACTGCTCTTCTATAACTTTCAATTGCAGCATGAGAATTCTTTAATTCAACAAACTCGTGACCCATTAAGGTCCATGCACTCAAACAATTTCTATTCAATGCTAAAGCTCTTTTATAATACATGATTGCTTTTTGATGATCAAATTTTAACGAATAATAATTAGCAATAATACAACAAGTTTCTGGTCTAAATGAATCTATTTGAGATGCAAATTGAGCTAAAAATGCTAGTTTTGATCTTTTCTCCATGACGTATAAAATATTAGAGTAGGTGTCCATATCATCTAATCTTAGTGGATCGTTCACCAAAACATCATCAAAGATATTCTCAGCTGTGATATAGTCTAAGGCATTATATGATATCAGTGCCTTTTGAATTTTTAAGAAACTAAAATTAGGAAAAATTCTAAGTAGTTCTTCTAAATCATCATAGAGTTCACCAGATCTTTGAAAGAATTCCTGATACACAGTAATCTTAAAAAAAAGTAACATAATTCCATATAATTTGCTATCCATAAATTTAGAATTCTTCACAAACTTTGCTATTATACTAATGGCATCTCCAAAACTTGAAAGAGATGCAATTAAATCAGACCAACACGACCAATTAAAAGGGTATATAGTTAAAGATTGATAAAACAATTCTTGGGCGGTACTAGTTTGGTTAGATTTAAGAGCAGCAAGCCCATTTAAATATAATAAGAAAGGGTCTTGTAATTTTGCAGGCAGTGATTCTTTGTATTGATCTAGTTCTTTAAGAATAGTAGTTAATTTTGAATTTTTTGATCTAGCATCTTGTTGACCTAAAACCCCACCTTCATCAGTCTTTTTCTTTTCTCCACTCAGATACATCGCATATAATCTCAAAAATATAGCCTTTGGACTCAATGTTTCTTTCAACACGTGAACACATCTATCAAATTCTTTGCAATTAAAGTAAGATGTAGCTAGTAAGATTTTGTCTTGTTCTGTGAACTCCAACATCTCTGTTTGCTGAGTCTTTTCAGGTAAATAAGATATCATTGAATTGGGTTGTCTCTGTAATTGATGGAACATAGCAATGTTTTGCTCGTTTGATCTAGGTTGTAACCCATTCAAAGCTTCAGAAGACCATCTGCTTCCCTGGTAGAGGTTCAACTCTTGAAGTGCTTTCACACTTTCACGCAAGGCAATCATAAGCTCTGTATATTGATCAAAAGACATTTTGGTTAGGCAACTAAAACTGTGAAGGCATTCAAGACTAGAGTGACTGTAAACCGTATAAACACAGAGTGGTTTGATCCAGTTCAACAATGTAAACGCGATTTGTCTGAAGGTCCAAACCAAATCAAAATTCCACATTCTTAACTGGGTTAGAAACCAGTAGAATCACATTATAAAGACAACTCATTCCGCCAATTACTTCCATTCACCATGTCTACTGTTATTCCAATCAAGGACTACAGTGTAGAGATATATGGTATTCATTCGATTACTGATGATAAGACCCAGTTTAATTTGATGTTTGACGTATCCAAATATTTCCCAAGGGGCACAAGACTATCTACCCTCCATATAACAAATAATCTTTCTTCTGTTGTTTGTCTAGTCCATCCTGATGACCCTTATGTTGTTTATATTAACAAAGAACGTCAGGCAATCTGGTTAGAAAAGGAGCATCATATATATCCTACTATTACAACCTTATCTATGAAACAAGATTTGTTTCAACCAAATGTTCAACTGCCTCTCTGCTTAAACGATCTACCAACCATTTTTGCTGAGATTAAGAAGAAAAATTACAAGTTTTACAACATCATCCCAAAAGAATCCAGTACAATGTTATATCAATATGATGTAGTAGCAGTTGCAGACATCATGAATTCAGAACATATTATTGGAGTTGGACATTGTACTTCTGAAGCGAAATCAATTGAAGGCTTACCAGGCTTATTGAAGATTGAAGTTGAATTGGTGCATATCAAAGGTGATTTTGTAGAGATTATAGAAAGTATGAGTGCAGAGGAGCTTCAGACTATATCGAAAACAAAGCTTTTAATGAAACATCATGTATTGAAAAGACAGCCTGATAATTCAATTAAAATGGGAATTTCAGAAGCGACAAACCCAAGTTTCAACAATAACGAAAATAAAACAGCTAAAGATGAGTCTTTCTACATAGGTGGAACGAGTACTGGGAAAACATTTATTTTTGCTAAGGATGAAGGTAAACTTGAACAACAATCTATTACTGCTACCTCAAGTGGACTCTCTACACCTAACATTGAACTAACACAATTACCATCACCCATCTCAGTTCCCAGCTTTACTTTTGTTTCACTATCAAACTCTTTTAAAACAGAAGAAGTCAATGCTAATAGAGCGTCCACCTTTTCCCCAACTCCAACGTTGCAGTCCGAAACTGAATCCTCCACTACTAAAGGTGAGCTTAACTCTTCGAAGCCTTAATTTTCTTTTCAGTTGGGACCTAATTTATCCAGTTATAGTGATAATACTTCCAATGTTAACAGTGAAGACTCGATATCGTATAATGATGTAGAATTTTACGATAATAAATTAAAATCAGAAAGTTCATTTGGTTCTCTTCCTGATTCTAGTAACAAGAAAGTTGCTTCTACTAGTTTTTTTTTATTTTAACACTGAACTGACTTCTCCAAAGTCCGGGTGTTACCTGGTTGATACAAAAATAGAAGGTTCAGGCTTTCCATTTACTCCAAAGAAATCTGGTTCAGATACTGGCTGTACAGGGGACATATCCAGCCCATTTGGTATTTTCAATTTGAAAGAGAACTCTACAACTGGTTTTCCATTTTCGTTCAGCGCTTCTGCAAAGAAAGAAGGTTTTTTTTCCCAAAACAAAGCCATTATTTACGTTCGATTCACCCATTCGAAAGGAAACCAACATAAGCACAGATACGACCCCAAAGAACGTACACACCGTGAAACCTTTTGCTTTTAACAATTCATCAGAAAACTCTACCTCATTAGGTTTCAAATTTGGAACTTCCAGTAAAGATGTTTCCAATAATACCAAGCCAGCCTTCAGTTTTGGGAATTCTAGACCAGATACTATAAGCAACGATACAACCACTGGAGCCACTTCTTTCTTTAGTTTTAAAAAGAACGAAGAAACAAGCAGCTTAGCAAATTCATTAACCCCTACTTTTTTATTTGGTAATCCTAATTCTAGTCACGGTTCTTCAAATAGTACACCTAAGCCAGCAGATTCTAGACCCTCTTTCGATTTTGGTTCGCCATCTAAGAAAGTGGATAATTCACTCATCAATAGTTCAGAAGTCATCATTAGAAGCTCCACAGATGTATCTTCCAACAGGCTAGTGTTTACTTTTGGCTCCCAACTTAAGAAGGTTGAATCAAGAGACGATGACGATGCAATTTCGACCAAGAGTAAAAAACGTGGTGGTGGTGAGATCTGAAAATGATTGTATATTAGGATTTTGATAATCTAAATAAGATTTTTTTTTTCAAGATTTCACTTCAGCAATTATGACCTTTTTTTTATATTTATTTACTTTTATTTGGCGCTTTTTCGATGTTTTTTACAACTCATGGATCCGGTTATGTATTTTTTTTGTCTCACCCTCGCATTATTATAGCTCTTTTATAACTTATTATTATGATATAATATAGTCATACTAAAACCCATAATTTTAATGAATAGTATGTTCAAAACAAAAATATAGCAACAGATAAAAGGATGGACTGATGCTGTTTAATTAACCACACGCGACATGAATGAGCTAGTACACAAAATAAAGTTAAGAGATGACAGAAATCAATGAATTCATTAATTGAAACAGAAAAAAAAGCAAAATATAAAAGCTCAATAACGTAAACAAAAATAAAAGTGGAAGAAAAAATTTCACGTAAAATTAACATAAGAAGATAAACCAAAGTGTTTAGTTATTCTTTGTAGCAGTTGAAACGCTCGGAGAAAATGATGCTTTATTTAAAAGGTTCTTCACTCCTATCTTGAACTTAACCCAAACTTGCTTGACAACAGGTGGAAAAGAGGCATTAGAAAAAAAAGTATCCAGTTGAACTTCTAATTTCAAGAATACAGTTCTAGTGAAAATAGATTTATCGTATCTTAATTTAAGGAAGAAACCATAAATAATAGCAGCCATAGTGTAACCTTTAAATAACAATAAAGCTTTACCTATAATAGTGATAAAAGTGACAAGCTCAAGCCAAGCTGCTAAGTACATTGATTTATCATTGTATGTCTTGATGAAACGTTTCATTGCAGCAGCGTACGATTGAGCACTAGTTGACGGTATAATAGGCAATAACTTGGTACTGAAGTAGTTAATGACATGAAAAAATGAGAATAACAGGAAAGGGGTTAGTGAAATGGCAACATGAGGAAGTAAAGTCAAGAATGCAAAGGCTACAAGTAAATATTGAACATTGTCATCCAAGATCAATTTAAAAGGCTCGACAGAGCTACTTTTATAAGTTTCAAACACGATGATACCAAATGATTCAACAATAGAAGCGTAGGCAATGTTGTAAGAAGTATGGTGAATAATTTTGCCAGTTCTACCCTCTCTGAAATATGTCCAAAAGTAGACAGATGCAGCAATAAGCGTGAATAGGTGACCTAAGAACCAGACGAATTGCATTGATTTGATTATTAGGAGGAGTTGCTCTCTGAAGGTCTTCTGAGTAGGAACAGTGGAAGAAGAGATATTGTTGGACTCTTCTGAGCTGGTATTTTGGGACGGTTGGGACATGGTTGATGAATTAATTCTTTAATATATTCCAGTGAACATTTAGCACTGTATCTATTGACAGACAGTCTAACCAAAAGAAGCTTTTTTTAAATCTTTTCTTAGGCTCAAAATCAAAAACCAAAAGAGCTAAAACACCACTTGCCAGTTCCTCTGCGGCGTGGCTCCAAATTTTCTTTGTAGTTTTTTTTTTTATTTTGCTTTTCACATCTTTACACTTATCTCTATCCCTATACTAAACATAAGAAAAAAAACAGATTTGCAATAAAACTACAATTAAAATGAAGCAAAAGAGAGCAAAGTCGTATAGAAAGCAAATGCATGTATATCAGACTACATTCAAGTTTAAAACCCCTATCCAATGTTTGGTAGATTCAGAAATCATATTACATGCCGAAAAGACAAAGTTTGATTTAATTAAAGGTATAAATAGAACTATTCAAATGGAGCCCAAACTTTTTATAACTCAATGTTGTATTAATCATTTATATGAAACTAAAAACCAGCCTGCGATTGATATCGCTAAACTAATGGAAAAAAGAAAATGTGGCCATAAAGAAACATTATCTTCTCATGATTGTATAAAGGCAATCACTTGTATATATGGTGAAAATAAACATAGATATTTAGTTGTCAGTCAAGATGAAAAATTAAGAAATTTCTTAAGAAAGGTTCCAGGTGTCCCATTAGTTTATATGAATAGATCAGTGATGATCATGGAACCTTTATCAGTAGCGTCTACAAAAGTTGTTAAAATGATAGAACATGGTAAACTTACCGGAGGTTTGAATGATCCAAATGCTGGAAGAAGTGTATCAAATGATGATGAAACAGAGGAAGATAAAGAAACTCATGAACCTCCAAAAAAAAAGAGAAAAGGTCCAAAAGGTCCTAATCCGTTAAGTATCAAAAAAAAGAGGGTAGATGCACCAACCCAGACACCCAAGAAACAAGAAAATGATGAAGTGACTAAAAAGAAGAGAAAGAGATCTCATAAAAAGAAAGATACTAATGGAACAACCAGAGAGGAACCTGCCGATGAGATTGCTAAGAAAGACGACTCTTCAAAAGCTGAAGAAACAACTGAAAAGGACAACGAGTAAACTAAACACTATATATTAAATAATGCATATCTTAGAGGTAGAGATTTGCTTTATTTTTTTGTATTTTTAATTTAATAGATATTTAAGATGTATCATAATTTAAGTGATATTAGTTATTGCAATTATATAGTACAGAAGAGAAATATACGTAAAGCGTGTGTGGTATTAACCAGATTTAATCTTGGGAGATATAAAGAACATTATTACCTCTTAAAAAAACTTCACTGTAAGTTTTAACTTCAACATCACCAGCAATTTCTTTAGCATTTTCTAAAACAACGTTCATATAACCATCGATTGAAGATAAAACTCCACGGTATTCTGCTGTATGAGTTAATTTAACTGTCACTGGTCTGTGTAAGATGTCCGATAAAAATGTAGATGTGGAAGATGGAGCAGTCTGCTGTTCATCTAACTTAGATTGTGATTCGGACATTATGTAAATATGTATCGATGTTTTAGTACTAATGAAGGCTGAAGATTGAGTAGAGACGGTGGAAGCAATTTAGCTAAAGTTGAAATCAATTTGTTTTTTTTTTGAGTTGAGCGAACGTTCAAAAAGTTCAAAAGTCAAACTGTAAAACTATTTAATAGTTGAGAGAAAACTTAACGAAGACTTCCATAAACAATCAAAGTAGTCATACCGACATATAAAGATGTTTAAAAATACTTCAGGGATTTTTAAATTTGTTAGATCTCGACATGTAACTCTTGTTATAACGAGATTACAATCCACAACACCCACAAACAACTCAGCAAAACATTCAAGACCTCCTCCAAAGTTCATAAGTAAGAAGCCAGATGCTAAACTATTGAACTCTAGACTTAAAGAAAAGCAAGATTTACGCAAAGACCGTAACAAGTTAGCCTTGTCATCTTTGAAAGACATTGTGTCAATTTTCAACCCAAGTGCTGACACAGACGACTTTGATTTAGATAATTTTGATACTACCATATACTACAAAAATCCTTCTTTGTTCCATGGTTTACCATTCTATAAACAACAGTTTATAATTGACGAACTGAATGAAAAAATGAAAAGAAAATGGACTGGAATGAGTAAAGACATGAAGAGATTTTCAGTTTGGCTAGCATATAGTTCTTATGGTCCAAGAGAAGGTTTCCCAAACCTATATGATTATTATACATCATCGGCAATACCAACATCGGATTCAGTTTCATCAACTTTGCCTTTAACAAGGAAGGAGAAAGTTCATGAGAAACCAGATACCAACTTTTCAAGCTTCATAGATAAAACTATCTCTGAACATATAGAAGCATCAACCACATCCCAGCCATTCAAAAAAGAGTCAAAAAACCAAGCTCCAATTGATTTACCATTTATAATTCCCTCAATTGTTGCAACCTTAAACCCTACTCCAAAAACACTAATTCATAAAGTTCCGTCAAGAGATCCAAGGTCATTTGGTGCTTTACGTATGCAACAATATAAGAATGACCGTAGAATGAATCCATATAACAGAATGGTGATTTTAATACTAATCTTTCTAACAGTTCTAAATTTCAAAAAGGATCGTAAAGTTAATAACACTGGCATAGTACCTGTATATCCTTGGGAACAAGAAAAAAAAGAACAACAAGAAAAGTTAGAACGTGAACTATTAAGTGAAAAATTAAAGCAAGAAGTTTTAATACGGTCGAAGGAAAATGACGAAAAAGTAAAGAAAAATGGTAGAAAATGGTATTACCTGTTTTTGTGGTGATAAAATGTGTTCATAAGTCAGATTTCAGCTGCTTGTATATATTTAATTAATTTATAAAAGAACTATTATTTAAGGAAAAATAAGAATAACCGAAAATTAAGATAAAAAGACACATTTGAAGCAATAATAGTGAAAGTATAAAAAACTTGTATTAAATTCAATAATTCAGAGTAGTGGAAAAAATCAACTATAATAAAGTAGGAGAAAGCAATTAAATAAAAACAGACGTATATACATAAGAAAAAGTTCGACAAAAAAGAAAGAAATATATAAAAATCATAAAGTATAAAAAAAACTAGAAACCAGTTAATCAAGAAAAGTTATAGTTTTTAAAAGGAATTAGAAAAAAACAATCAAACAATTGAAAAAAGTAATAAAAGTAAAGTAAAGAATGAGCTAAATATCAATTATTGTGCAAATTAATAATGAATGACCTTGAAAGTGCACTGTATATCAAAAAATTTAAATTAAATGCGTTGAAAGCACAAAATGTTCTTAATTATCATCAGTATCGTCATCATCGCTATCATCATCATCACTATCATCATCTCCAATATCTTCTATATCTTCTGTCCAACTCTTTTCCACAGTTTGTCTAACTCTTTTAACATATTGACTTCTATGGTCTTTATATAAGTTAGCAGCTTCCACATTAGCAGGAGAATTGATATTTGGATCATTTAATAAAGATTGAATTGATGTTAAAATGGAAGCGACATCATAAGTTGGTGACCATCTGTTTTGTAAAATATCTAAACATAAATCACCAGAAGCATAAACGTTTGGATGGAACATTTCCGAAGTGAATTTAACTTGAGGAGGCTTATTAGGGTATTGTTCATCAAAAGTAAGTCTTAATCTAAAGGTACCATCTTCAAAAGCTGTATCTTGAGGTCCTATAATGATACCATTCCAAATCATAACATTGTCTGGTAATGGTGAAGCAGAAACACCTCCTGCAGAATCTTGTTGGATTCTTTTAAAATCACGCATAAGTCTTCTTCTTGCGGGAGTAGACATTTTTCTTTTAACTAACTGAAGATAAATATATTTGGGCTGAGTGAAGTAGCTCAAATACAAATGGTGGCGATATATTTTAGTGCTAGAGTTATAGATTTACCCTCCACTTAATAAAGGTTTTCGAGCTAAATGTAGAGTGAGCGTTGATCAAGTAGATTGGAAGGGAAAAAACAGAAGGGAAATTTATGTGTCAAGTCAAACTTCTCTATACAGGTACAATGGTTGAAGGGACGATTATGAGGTAATGCTGTCAGGAGATTGGCTGTTTTGTGGTTTTGGTAGTATTGTCTGGTTCCAATTAAATAACTAATTCGATCAGAGATTTGGAAAACGGATCGACGCGAGTGGCAACTTGCTCGCCGATCGATCTGGTAAGAGATATCTTGTGCAGAGGCCCCATTACAGAATCTTAGGTGACATGCTAAAATATCATTGAAAAGGACTATTAAAATACACATATTAATTAAAACTCCTGAAACAATTCATGTTCATCCAGTATGCTACTATCTGAAGAAGAGTAGCCTCTGTCAACGGTCGAGTCAGTACTAGCTTGGCAGTAAAGCCGCTGGTACTCTTTATCAAAATAGACAAATGGAACAATAATATCATTACTCACCCTAACTGAATCTCTATTAAATAATTTGAATTCATTTATTTCTATTATAGCATATCTGGGAATGTAGTCCATTTCAAAAACAGGTTTGAAATTATTCTCTCCAGAAACATGCTGTTCTCTCTCTAGAGTTCTTAGTTGTACCTTCTCATACATTCTAAAAACATCCCAATCATTTAAAAACTTGATTTTATATTTGTAAACAATAATATCACAATTATCTTCCAATCCTAATGTAATCCTTTTTCTTTCATATCTTTCAAATTTAGAGATAGCTTTTGGGGTTAGTAAGCCAAGTAGCTTGAGGTGTGAATCACACAATAAAACAGGCAACCTGTGGCCGGTGACTTGAAAAACAGATGATTTCATAAATTTATTTAATATCTTCAGTACAATGCCTCCCCGTTAGCTTATCCTCTTCATACTTTGGTTTGAAACTAGTGAAAGATGGGTCTGTGTTTGGTTGTAGAAGGAATGGCTTGATCCAGTTTAATAAATAGACATTTGAGTCAACTGGAGGAGGTCCTGATAATAGTAGTTTTGGCATATCATTTAATGCTATTTTCAATTTTTTTTTTCTTTAGAATCTTTATTTCTTAGGATCTAATACACAAATAGAAGAAGAAGTTATATAGTGTATAAACAAGCAAGTGTACACGAAATTGAAATATACTAAACAAATCTAAATGACGTATTGCGCGGCTTAATCACAAGTATTGCCTATATAATTCAGATTCATAAAATTCATCCAAAACGGTTAGGAAATCTTTTAAACCGTTTTTGAAGTCATCCAAATCATTATAAATTTGACAACTAAAACGAACATACATATTATTGTTGTGCCATCCATATTGGAAGTAACTTTTATTTTCCTTTTGTAGGGATGCATTGACCATAAAGCCTTTCATAACATCAAAAAATTCTGGCTTAACTAAGTTCTTTTTGAAATATTGTTCTTTGTCATCATCTAATTTTAGAATTATATTAAACATGAATGTTGATAAACTTTCTGCTTCATTTTCCAAAATATCATAACCATTGTTTTTGAAGTATTCAATGCTTTGTTGTCTTAAACTATTACAGTAATTTCTGATATTATCCCAACCACCGCAAGTTTCGTCAACAAATTTCACTGCAGCATCAATTGATAGATATGAGCAATAATTATTGGAACCATTTACTAGGAATTTCTGATAAAACTCAGCATTTTTATAAACATGACTTATAGGAAAAGGTTGAATAAATTCCTGGAATTTCGGATGGACATACATCACTGCACATCCACGTGGTAAATAAAACCATTTATGTAAGTTACTAACATAAAAGTCACAATTAATTGTAGATAAATCAATAGGTAACATACCAATTGAATGGGCCCCATCAATGCAACTGATAACATTGTATTTCTTACATAGCTTGGTAATTTCCAGATATGGCATCTTTACACCAGGCATTGAAACAACCGTATCGTAAAAACATAATTTAATGTTTCCATTGGAGTTAAATTGATATTCAAATTTTTGTAAGATTTCTTCATTTGATAAGGGAAATTTTAAATCTAAAACGATTAGATTTAACCCACATTGTTTAGCAATATAATCAATGGTATTTCCACAAGAGTCATAAATAACAGAAGTAACTAATATAGTATCACCTTTAGCAAAGGGGAAACTTCTCACGAATAGATTCACACCGGATGTAGCATTAGGAACTAATGCCAGATTTTTATAACTTGTACCAACCAGTCTGGCTACCGTTTTTAAAGAATTCTCGACAGCAGTTGGCAATTTAAATTGGAATATACATGGAAATGATAAATCTTCATTGATTAATTCCTGATATCTTGCATTAACTTCTTTTGGTATTGCACCATATGAACCATGATTCAAAGGAGTAACGTCCTTTGGGAACAAAAAGTGTTTATGTCTAAATTGGCTTCCAAATTCGGGATTGGTAGATGTCATTCGCTGGATGGGTAATCAGTAAATCCTAATAATTGATTGATTCAACAAAAGGAACAATGAGTGTGAAATCTTCCATACTTCAGGAAAGCCCAAGCAAAAAAATCAAGATTAAGATAAGATTAAGTGCTCGCCCGTAGAGCCACCAGTAGGATACATACCTCGCCACCCGCGCCACATAACTTTTCAAATCCCAAAAATTTAATCGAAGTTTCTAGAAGAGCTCGATGGTTATTTTTTCACTGAGTCGTGCTCCCCAAAGAGCTGGTCGAGGAAGATTTAAAACTCTGGCCAATTCCTGTTTCTTTCAAGTTTGAAAAACACTGTGCTTCTTTCTGATTTTGACTCAATTTTACTATTAACAATTAGTTAATTATTCCTAAACATGTCTAAAGCTGTCGGTATTGATTTAGGTACTACTTACTCCTGTGTTGCTCACTTTTCCAACGATAGAGTTGATATCATTGCCAACGATCAAGGTAACAGAACCACTCCTTCTTTCGTTGCTTTCAATGATTCTGAGAGATTAATTGGTGATGCTGCTAAGAATCAAGCTGCTATGAATCCATCCAACACTGTTTTCGATGCTAAGAGACTGATTGGTAGAAAATTTGATGACGCTGAAGTCCAAGGTGATATGAAGCATTTCCCATTCAAGGTTGTTAATAAGGCCGGTAAGCCACAAATTCAAGTTGAATTCAAAGGTGAAACTAAGGTTTTCACTCCAGAAGAAATTTCTTCCATGATTTTAACTAAGATGAAGGAAACCGCTGAATCTTACTTAGGTGCTAAGGTTAATGATGCTGTCATTACCGTCCCAGCTTACTTTAACGATTCCCAAAGACAAGCTACTAAGGATTCTGGGTTAATTGCCGGTTTAAACGTTATGAGAATCATTAACGAACCAACTGCTGCCGCTATTGCTTACGGTTTAGACAAGAAAGATGAAGGTGAAAAGAACGTTTTAATCTTTGATTTAGGTGGAGGTACTTTCGATGTTTCTTTATTGTCTATTGAAGAAGGTATTTTTGAAGTTAAGGCTACTGCTGGTGATACCCATTTAGGTGGTGAAGATTTTGATAACAGATTAGTTAACCACTTCATGAATGAATTCAAGAGAAAGAACAAGAAGGACTTGTCTCAAAACCAAAGAGCTTTAAGAAGATTAAGAACTGCTTGTGAAAGAGCTAAGAGAACTTTATCTTCCTCTGCTCAAACTTCTATTGAAATTGATTCCTTATTCGAAGGTATTGACTTTTACACCTCAATTACCAGAGCTAGATTTGAAGAATTATGTCAAGACTTATTCAGATCTACTGTTGACCCAGTTGAAAAATGTTTAAAGGATTCCAAATTAGACAAATCTCAAGTAAATGAAATTGTCTTAGTTGGTGGTTCTACCAGAATTCCAAAGGTTCAAAAGTTGGTCTCTGACTTCTTCAACGGTAAGGAACCAAATAAGTCTATTAACCCAGATGAAGCTGTTGCTTACGGTGCTGCTGTCCAAGCTGCTATTTTATCTGGTGATACTTCTTCCAAGACTCAAGATTTGTTATTGTTAGATGTTGCTCCTTTATCTATGGGTATTGAAACTGCAGGTGGTGTCATGACCAAGTTAATTCCAAGAAACTCTACTATTCCAACAAAGAAATCTGAAACATTCTCAACTTACGCCGATAACCAACCAGGTGTTTTAATTCAAGTTTACGAAGGTGAAAGAGCTAGAACTAAGGATAACAACTTATTAGGTAAATTCGAATTATCCGGTATTCCACCAGCTCCAAGAGGTGTTCCACAAATTGAGGTTACCTTTGACATTGATGCTAATGGTATTTTGAATGTTTCTGCTTTGGAAAAGGGTACTGGTAAGACTCAACAAATAACCATCACCAACGATAAAGGTAGATTATCTAAGGAAGATATTGAAAGAATGGTTGCTGAAGCTGAAAAGTTCAAGGATGAAGATGAAAAGGAAGCTTCCAGAATTGCTGCTAAGAATGGTTTAGAATCATATGCTTACAATGTCAAGAACACCATTGGTGAAAAGTCTTTCGAAGAAAAGGTTGAAAGTGCTGACAGAGAGGCTATCTCCAAGGCTTGTGAAGAAACTATCACTTGGTTAGATGACAACCAGACTGCTAGTAAGGAAGAATTTGATGATCAACAGAAATCTTTAGAACAAGTTGTCAACCCAATCATGCAAAAGTTCTACCAAGCCGGTGGTGCTCCAGCTGGTGCCCCAGGTGCTGAAGGTGCCGCTCCAGGTGGTTTCCCAGGTGCTCCATCTACTGATGAAACTTCTGGTCCTACTGTTGAAGAAGTTGATTAGATTAGACAAGATTATTTATAGTGGAATTGACTTTATATAGATGCTTTTCTCTTAATTAATTTTTTATTTAATTCTCACATTCTTTCTATAGGCTACTTTTTTTATTCTTTTGTTTGTTTATTAATACGTTTTGGCTTTAACATATTGATCAAACAGGTCAAGTGTAACCGTAGATTAGAATATTGTTTGTTGCATGGTAAAAGGTGCTGCAAAAATTGAGTCGGATATGTAAGAGCAATAGCTAATGGGTAGTGCGCGCGCAAAACATTGTGTGAGTTGAGTGAAGTTGACGAGTAGAACAGGAATAGTCAGTAAAAGGATAGCATTAACAGTTCTAGATCAACACTCAATACACTATAACAGGCTACCTTTCAACGTTGTGTAACATACATACAGACAAGAACGACGTCATATCCCACTATTCGTAGCATACTGTCCTTTTTCACGCTGCTATTCCTACTTGGCAATCAACTATACTTAATTTTACAGAACATCAGAGAGAGAAAAGTTGTACTTTTGCCTTCTTAGATAATTACACATTCAATACACTTCTTTATATATACAACATTTATTTCAAAAAGTCCAGCATAATTTAATTTTAATCAAATTAACGATTTTTAAACTTCATAGATTTTTTAGATTTTAATTTATTTATATACACATACAATATGCCAGAAAGAGGTCCAGATCAGTGGTTCGAAGAAATCAAGCAATGTAAAGCATTGCCCGAGAATGATATGAAACAATTATGTGAAAGAGTCAAAGACTTATTAATGGAAGAATCTAACATTCAACCCGTGAAATCACCGGTTACTGTGTGTGGTGATATTCATGGTCAGTTTCATGATTTATTACACTTATTCCAAACAGCTGGTGGTTTCCCATCGAATTCAAACTTAAGTACAAATTACATATTTTTAGGTGATTATGTCGATAGAGGTTATTTCTCTTTAGAAACATTCACTTTATTAATGATTTTAAAGGTTAAATTTCCTCAACATATTACGTTAGTTAGAGGTAACCATGAATCTAGACAAATCACTCAGGTCTATGGTTTCTATGAAGAATGCCTGAATAAATACGGTTCTACTATGGTCTGGAAATATTGCTGCCAAGTCTTTGACTTCTTGACTTTAAGTGCCATAATAGACGGTAAAATTCTTTGTATACATGGTGGCTTGTCCCCTGAAATCAGAATGCTGGATCAAATCAGAGTTCTAAGCAGGGCCCAGGAAGTTCCTCATGAAGGTGGTTTTTGTGACTTAGTTTGGTCCGATCCTGATAATGTCGATACTTGGGCCATTTCACCAAGAGGTGCTGGTTGGCTTTTTGGTGCCAAAGTTGCCTCTGAGTTTAATCATATTAACAATTTGCAATTGATAGCAAGAGCACATCAGTTGGTTATGGAAGGTTATAGATATCATTTCCCTGATAAGGATGTTGTAACGGTTTGGTCTGCTCCTAACTATTGTTATAGATGTGGTAATGTGGCTAGTGTTATGCAAGTTGATGATCATCTAAATGTTAAATTTGAAATTTTTAGTGCTGTTCCAGATGATACAATAAAACTTAATCCTTCTAAAAACCAAAAAGCTGGTAATGAATATTTCTTGTGATGACTACTCTTATTATATGACTATTTTTTTTTTAATATATTGTTATGAATTTTTGTTCCTAAATTATTCATGAAATTTTCTTTTTTTTATTATTATTATTGTCACTTCAAACTTCCTTAATTTAATCTCTTTTTTTGTTCTATTTTATTAGTCTTTTTAGTTTTTATCTTTAATTTTTTTATGTCTTCCTTTATTTCCCTTTACTTTTACCTCCTTCTTCCACCCCTTTTTTGATATGTGTTTTTATGCCGTTTATTTTAAAGACGATTATTTCTTTGCCTTTACTCTAGTATGCTTTTGATGTATAATTTTGTTTTGCTTAGTTTCTTTCTATACATATACCAAGCTGTTAACGTGTTTATTACCCCTAATCTTTTATTTTATGCGCGCATGTGATTTTTTTATGTATGCTTTTTTTTTGCTTATCTAGATGTATTCCATTATACTATACATATTCATTTCTTTTATGTACATGTAAGATTGTATTATTACTGACAAAGTAATTTATTGAAAACCATTTTAATTTACAAAATAGAAATCAATATGATAGTTTCTTCGTTTTTAAAAGATTATTGTTGTTTGATGATTATTGCAATCTTGGTTTCCATATACCAAACCAATGTTTCTAAGATCTGAGAGTCCCACTAAAATCAAAACAGCAGTCTAGTCTGCTCAGAAGTTAAGTATATATTCTATCCAAATAGTAGAAGTAATAACTTAGAAAAGTCAACAAAATAGGAGAACAATTACTCTTAAATTATTTACCAGTAGACTCAACCTCTGAGAACATGTGCCACTTACTAACTACAGTATCTCATTCCGGTACGCCACACATGAAGTATTAGATTGGCTTTAATTAAAAAGACAATCTATTAAATCGAACAACTGTTAAATGTTAATTCTACTAACTGACTCTAACAGGCCTTCTGTGCCTTATATCATCCCGGCGTCTTTTTCCGATTACCAAGTGTTCTTAACTGCTAGTAATTTTTGTTTCATGCTTACTTCTTGGTTACTAAGAATTACCCCAGATTATAAATAACAAGCTTTACCACCTTATTTTACTTATTGCCAAAAGATTTACCAAGTCCTATTTTGGCCCAATATATACCCTTTTAAAAAGTTATAATATATAACATGCCTGAACCTTACTCCTCTACTGAAACCCCGACCAGATCAATAAATTTGAAAAACAATATTACGCTTCATCAACAGGACCCAATGAGACTGAATTTAAAACACCATAATAATAATCATACCCAAAAAAATCACCAAAATACTACTAAAATTGAAGTATCGTTAGATAATTTGCAAGGAAAGGACATTATAAATGAGTTACCAGAAGACAAAGAAAATGGTTGCGATTCTTCTGGACTACTATATCCTATTGCTCCAAAATATCCAGCCTATAGACCTGGCGATAGAGTTACTTCACCATTATTAACTCCAATGGCTAGAAGAATCGAAGTATTAAGTATTTTGTTACATGTGTCAAGTTTAATGCTTCTACCATCTTTGTTTTTTTTTCTTTGGTGCTTCCCTGTCTGTTGGCCTTTTTTAATAGTCTATCTTTTGTGTTTTTATTTGTTTGATAAGAGTCCATCAAATGGTAATGCTCCCAATAGACGTTCCGAATTTGTTAGAAATTCAAAATTTTATGAGCACATAACTAATTTTTTCCCTATCACAATTCATAAAACTGTTGATTTAAAGCCAACATTTACAACACAAGATATCGTTATTGAAGAATATAGTAGTATACTCTTTAGATTGTTGCCTGGTTCGTTATCATACATTCTTTATAAGATAGGTATTATTGATAAGCATCAAGTTTTAAAGAAGAAATTAATTAGATCAGGACCACGTTACTTATTTGGTTATCATCCACATGGTGTCATTGCCATGGGTGTTGCCTGTGGTATAGCTAGTGAAGGTGCTAATTTTGGTAAGATTTTCCCGGGAATCCAATGCTATGTTACTACTTTAATTAATCAATTCATTTTTCCATTTTATAGAGACTATTTAATGTGGTTAGGTGTTACTGCTGTTACCAGAAATAATATACGGTTGTTATTATACCAGAATTTAAGTCCTATTATTGTTGTTGGAGGAGCGTCGGAAAGTTTGCTTGCTAAACCAGGTTTGAATTCTATCGTGTTGAATAAAAGGAAAGGCTTTGTTAGGACCGCCATTGAGATGTGTGGTAATAGAATATATGCCGAAGATGATAACAAAAGTGATGAAGAGAATGATATTTCTTTAGTTCCAGTTTATGCATTTGGTGAAAACAATATTTACGGAGTTTATTACACTAATGATGATGATGATACTATAGAAAACAAACAAGATGGTTATATTAAAAAGGTATTAAAAAGGTTTCAACTTTTATTGAAAGAACATGTTGGGTTTACGATACCTATTGTTATATCTCGTGGTATTTTTAATTATGATTTTGGATTTTTGCCCTATAGAAGACCAATCGATATAGTTTTTGGAGTGCCAATCCCAATTAAAAGATTTAAGGGTTTAAATGTTGGTGATAAGGCCACAACTGAAGAAGTCGAGTATTATCATAAGTTATACGTCGATGGATTGGTCAAGGTATTTAATGAAAATAAATCAAAGTTTCTGACTAAATATGATAAAGATTTGAAGATAGTTGAATGAATGATTAGGATTCAAGTTTTGTTGCTGTTGTTGCTAGATATTTTTATTTATTTCTGTTTTATTTACAATAATCCTTGCTATTATTTTATGGCTAACTATATATATATTTACGGTGTTTATGTACCTCAAATAATCTGCTTTGCTAGTACTTCGACATAAATCAAGATACCCGCCGTGGTTCGGCACTTGAACGTCTTGAATAGTGCATGGGCCTGAGAAAGATGCAGGTCTTGCAGTTGTTCATAATTGTTACTTTTTTACTTTTTTTATTTGAAGCTGTGTCGCACAACATGTTTTTCAGTGTTAAATGAGACCAAACCTTCTCTAACATTGTTGATTATCCAAGTTTAACTACAATTTCGGCTTCACTACACTAAAATATAACAGAAATAATTAAAACATTCAAGATACCGTCAAAAACAAAACCGTTGGTATTTGACTTTCCCCTATACAGACCAGAAGGAAGCAATCACGCTAGTGTATTGACACCGTTCAAGCTTCAGTTACAAACATTTATTGTCTTTTTACATATCGGTGCAATCTTTGTTTTACCATAATTATACTATGATTTATTGACAAAACCAATATGCTGGCCATTTTTCATATATTATGCAGTTTTTGTTTAGTCATGGGATGCTACCATGAGCATAATCGAAGAGCAAAGCGGTTTTGCTAAGGTTCGCTGGTGTTACATTGTTCTTATTAACATTTAAAAATCAATTCAAAATTCCTTTTTACAAAGACTATTTAGAATGGTTGGATTTTGCATTAGTCTCAAAGCGTAGTGTAAAAAGTCTGTTGTCTACAGGTTTAAGTATCTCAATTGTCATTGGTGGTGTATCCTGAAGTTTATTTACTGTTCTGGGAATGGATTTATTAGTATTACATATAATAAAAGAATTTGTTGAAATAGCCCTTAGTATAGTTGGTATCAATGAAAATAATGATATTTCACCTGACGAAGATGACTTAGGTCTTGTTTCTTGTTACAGTCTTGATGTGAATACTGTGTATGATGTTTTTTACACTACTGAAAAGGATGTAAATCCTCAAATTGAAAAGAAAGAAGTGATACAAGACGTGTTGTTAGAAATATTTAAGTGTGGGCTAAAATCTCTCTTGGTTTTATCCTACCTTTGATTTTGTCAAGGAATTTGTTCAATTACGATATGGGTATAGTGCCTTGCAGGGAGATTATTAATACCATCGTTGGAACCCCTATCCTTTTGAAAAGATTAAATAGGTTGAAATCAGATGATTTCGTTTCCAATGAAGAAATTGAACATTATCATAAGTTATATGTGAAAAAGTTGGACAAGTTATTTAATGATAATAAGGGTAAATACTTGGGTGAACATGAAGATGATTTGGATATTCTCGCTTGATTGATTAGAAGTCTTCAAACTGTTCTTATTTTTCTCTTTTTTATCTTATTTGGAAAGAGGGTTATTATATTGCAGGATGCCTTTTACTTATGTATATTATTATTCAGATTCACTAGAACTCTTTCCTAATTATCGATTTCTTGCCTTTTATTTAGTAATACTAGTCTCTTGCTAGTAAAATTCGCATTTGTTTTTCTTCCTGCTCTTGTTTCTTAATCTACTTTATTTCTTAGGTTATTGAAATGTTCTTGTTGAATGATCCCTATTTAAACATTAAAAAGATATTTATTCATTATTATACATTGAAAAACGTAAAAGTAAAAGTAAAAGTAAAAATAAAACAAAACAAAAACAAATCAATTGATAAGAAAAAAGAGAATCAACACATCCTCTGAAAATCACGACATAAAAAGTGGGTCCATCATTTAATGCAACAACAAAAATTAAAAGTTAAACCCAGAATAATTATATAAGAAACAAGTTAATAATAAAATTCAAAAAAAAAACCACCAAAATCAATCATCTAAATGCTGATTGCCCAACCTTGAGACTTAACACGTTTCGAACATCACTAGTAAATCTTAAACTATTCAATAAAGGTAACAAATTCATTAATTCCATATCATCTGGGTCATTGATCCAACCTTCAACCATTATTCCATTTTCCTTATGAAAACTGTAGCTGACTGGGGAGTTATCCACAATAACAATTTTCGAGAGATCGTTAATGGCATTCCGATTTTTAGATCTAGACCTTGATCTTGAACCCTCACGCTCTCTCTGTGCAGGTGATGCAGCTGTAGGGGGCAATTCTGGGGAAACGGATCCTACTGTATTATTTTGAGATGATGGGTTGCCAACCAAAACACCTAAATCTTTGACATAGCCTTTACCTTCAACGAACAAACAAGAATTTCTATAGAGTCGCTGACTGAATAACTTCTTTGATGGTGCTGCTGTTTTTGTAGATGTTTTATCTTTTGAAAGAACCTCCTTTTCAAGATAATCTAGTACTGGATCAGCGTATTCTTTAATTGAGGCAGTGAAGCAAACTAAGTTGAACCAATGCTTCACAATATTTAGAAACTCGTCCACAAATGGCCTTTTGTAGATTCTATAAAGTGCGGGTAAGGAGTTATTATTGACTTTGATTTCAAGAGTAATACCTTGATTTTTAGTCAATATGGAAGAATTATGTCTAGATAAAGAATGGATCAGTGTTTCATCAAGGTCCAAAACCAAAGTTTTCAGAGGCATTTGAGGGGGATTATTAATATCAAAATTGAATAAAATTTTAGGAAAAACAAACCTTTTCGTACGTGAATAACCAACTCTTTTAGTGGTTTCTGAAGATGATGTGACTGAAGAGGTAGTTGAAGCATTTTTCAAAGGACTCAGAGGAGTTAATATATCAGAACCACTAGATCTTATGTTTTTTGAATTTCTCCTAGTTGTAGGGGTGGATAAGTCTCCAGTTGGTGATTTTATGAGGTCGTCATTTGTTTTATCAGATATTTCAAATTCAAGATCTTCTTCCACTATAGTAGAAATAGTGCTTGATGAGGATTGAATTTTATCATCATCTTGAGTGTTCGAAAGTCTATGTTTAGGAGTCTGTGGTGGAGTTTGATTAAGGTTAGAGATAGTGTTTTGAATATGTTCTTTATTTGTTATATTATGTTCAGATGGTTCAGGCAAT
This sequence comes from Ambrosiozyma ambrosiae, assembly GCA_003705185.2. Classification (NCBI taxonomy): domain Eukaryota; kingdom Fungi; phylum Ascomycota; class Pichiomycetes; order Pichiales; family Pichiaceae; genus Ambrosiozyma; species Ambrosiozyma ambrosiae. The sequence continues at coordinate 197,808 of PPHU02000020.1, forward strand.
ATTGTCTCGTTGTCACTTTTGGAAGTAGAAGAATTAAAAAGCAATCTATAAAGTAGCCTGACTGGGAATGTGATTATACGAAGGATAAACGCAAAAGGTTTGAATACTAAGTTATTGGGGAGGAACATAATCACGTCAAGAAGAAGCTTGAAGAAACTGTATTCATCTATCACTTCTTTATAATCGGAATCTTGATCCAACAACTTCGATTTCTCTTGCTCGAGCAAAATAGAGGTCTCGTCCTGTCTTGCCACTATGTCTGAGTCAGAAGTTAGTTCTAGTAACTGCTGTTGTATCGTGTTTGTGGCTTGCTTTGAACTCTTGTCTACTTGATTCAGGTTCAATTCTAGATTTTGATGGAGGATAAGTGCCCCATCAGCACTGATATCTAAGTCTAGATGGTCCTGTTCTGAGGAGTACCGCACCGATGTATGGAGGGCCTTATCCACAGTATTGGCTATGAATTGGATGGAGTTCATGTGGATGGTTTTCGAAAAAGAAACAGCAGAAGAAACGAGGAAAAGGAAACACCAATGGGCATCTCTGTTAAATACGAATATCATATGAATATGCTAAATCTAAATATTGTTGTTGGCCTCCGCGCAATGGCGCATTGGCTATAGCACAGCCCGTTTTACTCGTTCAACACTTTTCTGTTGTGTTATCCTTAATATGATATCCTTTAATTTTTCAATTATAACTAAACTATACAAATACGAGTCAAAGAAAGACTTCGAAAGCTCAGTTTCAATTCCTGTAACCTCTACCTCTGCCACGGCCTCGTCCTCTACTCCGAGATGGTGGACCTCCACTATGAGAAGACGGTTTACGAGAGTTAGAGTTCGAATTCAAAGATCCATTCTCTTCAAATTTATTTTCCTTATTGTTCATGTTTTCCATTGTACTTTTACCATTCGTAATGTTATTGTTCAATTTCTCGTTTAATCTGTACTTGAAATCAAACCCCTTAGCGTACGATTCCATTCTAACTTCTCCATCTTCAACTTCTAACGCTATATATCCATAAACAAAATCACATAAATTAAAATGCCAAGTATTTTGAAACGAAATGTAATAGAGATCATTTAACTGTCTTATAATCGTGTTCAACTCTCTCGGCTTAGGCTGTAAATTAAAAGTTCTTAGTTCTTCATTATTTAATAATGCAGGTGTTAGCCGGAGTGGTAATATATCTTCTGATCCTTTACTCGATATGGGAATCTTATCAAAAACTTCTAATGCTAATTGAACACAGCTAATCATCATAGGATCATTTATACCAAATAATAGTTTCTCAAATTTGGGCTGAATATTCTTCCAAATGGTTGCAAATTTACTTCTTGCTTCATTGAACTTTAACTTAAAACTTTCAAAGCTTGGATTTATGGATAATTCATTAAATGAAGAGGAGTATTTAAAATGCAATGAGTTAGAAATTGTATAATCCATCTTGAAAAACACTGCCAAATGTTCTAATAATGGTTCTCTTGTGGGTGATTGATGTGTAATAAATATTTTAATAGCCTTGTTATATAATTCTGGCTCTTTCTCTGAAAAATCAGTTAATGTGTATACTAATTTACCTAATTGAAGAGCAGTAATCCAAATATTACCTGGATCTCCGCTAATTGGAAGCAAGGTATCCGAATTAGATAATTCTTCAAATTCTTTAGAAGGGCCGATTATATCTTCTAAATCAATAGTTGAACCATGATGAAATAATTTATGATGTGATAATGAACCCCCAACTCCTGAAAGTAATATCGTATGTCCTGTACTTGTTTGAATTGTGAAGATACTACCATCATCAACGATATGTAGATTATCTATTTTATACACTCCATATCTAAACTTATTAATAACTAATGAATCTTCACACATACCATATATGGTATAAACTGGAATGTTTAATTTTTTTTCACCCCTTATAAATTGCCCTAGTTCAGAAATCTCTTGATTTTTTAACAGCTTCTTTAAGTTCTGATTTTCATTAGATAAATGCTCAACTGAATCGCCTGTAACTTTCGATAATTTGGAGATTTGCAAAATTAATGACTCTGGTAATAAAGGTGAAAATTCAACAATGTGTCGTAGATATGATTCATGGATTCTATCTATACTTTCCTCATCTAAAAATCCAAAATTCCCTGTATGTATGATAATATCTGCTTTATGTTTCTCTGCTAATTTGTTAAATAATGATAGTTCACCTCTTATATCGGCAATTGTAAGTATCCTAACTCCATCTTTATTGATAAGCTTAGGTAAAGTCCCCATTGACATTTTTATTTATTATTATAGTTTGTTATTAAAATTGGTATTTATTCCAAAGCAGAAGGTAAATGTTAACTAAATAGAGTATTTAAAATTAATCCAATGGAATTGATGATGTGCTCTTAACGTTCTGGAAAGATGTCTTGATTTAACAAATACTGAAGTCCTTCTGTCTAAATCGTAATTGGAAGCCTTAAAATGATTATGAAGGAATTGGTTATTGTGCTCTAAGATGTGTAGATAGATGACTTGCTGCTTAACAACACGTCCGACAGTGTTACAACTCTTGGTCTCCATTTGGAGTCATTACGATGATAGCTTCAGGCTGCAGTTGCATCCTTGCACCATATATATTGCGAACTAATTGATTATTCAATCATGACTCAGATTCACCATTATTTTAGCTAAAATCAATATAAACTAAAGACTAGATTCAATTAGGAATAATATATAATCTTACAAAATCAACTCAACAAGAAAAATAAGATAAATATAGAATGTTCCATGCCAAATCGCAAAACAAAAACAGCAAAAATTCTTTAAATAAAGAACAAATAATAGAACAATAAAGTTAATTTGAGAAATAAATAAAAATTGTAAATGTAGACTTGAAATAAATAAATAAATAAATAACAAAATAATAATAACAATAATAATAGGTATAAATAAAGGAAAAGAACGACAAAATAATAGCCAATAGATATCTTTTTATGGATTATCCATCCATTTTCTCAGCATAATAAAATACGTTAAAAACAAGAATATCAAAATCGGAGAAGACTTTAAAAAGCTAAATGTCAAGAAGAATCAATATCTCAACTCATAAAAATAATGATGCTTCTCATCACTAACTAATCAAAGCAGGCAGTTTAAACAAAATTGAAAATTGAAATAATGAAAAAGAAAGACAGGATCAAATGGGATTAAAGCAGAAATAAATGACGGTAGTGAATAATGGAAAAGAAAGACAATAGATTAGCAAAATGAAACATGTTTTTTAAAAAATTTAGGATTAAGCAAAAAGATTAAATTAAAACAAAGTTAACTTATATCTTTTCTGCTAATTCCTCCAACATTTTGTAGTCTCTTTTTTCAATAGAACCATGACCTGGTAATCTGGTTTCACCCATTAAAAATAAATCAACCTCTCTTGCACATTGTCTTCCTTCTTGAATACCCCAAACAACTAAAGATTGACCTCTTCTACAATCACCAGCAGTGAATAGATTACCCGAAGCATCAACTCTGTATCCATGGTTCTCAGTAGTGACAATAGTACCCCTTTTAGTTCTAGCAACTTCCAAGTGGTCAGCATCTGGTCCAATGAAACCCATTGATAGTAAAACAACATCAGCTGGAAAAAATTCTTCTGAACCTGGAACTTCAGCCATTTGCCATGCGCCAGAATCAGATCTCTTCCAATCAACTCTAACGGTTTTAATACCCTTAACGTTACCTTCATCATCACCAACAAATTCTTTAGATAAGATACAGTACTCTCTTGGATCCTTACCATAATGTTCTTTAATCTCGGTATGACCATAATCAACTCTGAAGATTCTTGGCCATTGAGGCCATGGATTATCCTTAGCCCTATCAGATGGTGGATGTGGTAATAACTCAAAGTTAGTAACTGATTTAGCACCATGTCTGGCAGAAGTACCTAAACAATCATTACCAGTATCACCACCACCAATAACAACAACATTCTTGCCTTCAATAGTTTTTCTAATTTCTTCTAAGTTATCTTCTAATAAAGCTTTGGTGTTAGTTTTCAATAAAGTCATGGCGTAATTAATGTTTTTTAATTCTCTACCTGGAATCTTTAAATCTCTTGGAATTGTCGAACCAACACATAATAAAACAGCATCATTAGTCTTTCTCAACTCTTCAACAGTGATATCTTCACCAATGGTAGCATTACAAACAAAAGTGATGCCTTCCGCTTCCATTAGATCAGTTCTTCTCTTAACAATGCCTTTATCTAATTTCATGTTTGGAATACCGTACATTAGTAGACCACCTAGTCTATCAGCTCTTTCGTAAACAATAACAGAATGGCCAGCTTTGTTTAATTGGTCAGCAGCAGCCAAACCAGAAGGACCAGAACCAATAATGGCAACCTTCTTACCAGTTCTAACTTTTGGAGGATTTGGAACAATCCACCCTTGTTTGAAACCATAGTCAATAATACCAGCTTCAATAGACTTAATACCAACTGGAGAATTACCAGAAACATTAACGACACAAGCACCTTCACATGGAGCAGGACAAATCTTGGAAGTAAATTCAGGGAAGTTGTTAGTCATCAATAATCTTTGTAAAGCATCATACCATCTGTCTTTAAAAACCAATTCATTCCATTTCGGAATAACATTTGAAATTGGACAACCAGTATCAGATTGACAAAATGGAACACCACAATCAATACATCTAGCGGTTTGAACATGTAAGTCTTCTTTTGTTAATCTGGAAGATAATTCTTTCCAATCTTGTAGTCTAGTCTTAGCTGGTCTATAAGGTTCGTGTCTTCTCTTGTATTGCATAAAACCACCAACCTTATTTAATTTAGCTGCTTTCTTTTCTTCGGACTTGATATCAATAATAGTATCTTCTAAATCCATAACCTTTGGTTCTTTATGAGCTTTGGATTTTGGTTTAGAAAATTCACCATTGGTAATATCAGCTTCTGGATCTTCCTTAATGGTTGAAAAATATGAAGATGCTTGTTTATTCTTCAACTCAGCCCGTTTTTTGGCTTCCACTTCTAAAACTTTCTTGTATTCATATGGCAAAACTTTGACAAATCTGGACAAGAATCTGTGAAAGTTTTTCAAGATTCTATCAGCAATTTCAGAGCCAGTGTAATGTCTATGATCTTCTAATAAACCTCTCAAGAAAGCAATTTCAGATGGATCAGTTAAAGTACTTAATTCGACCATTTCTGGGTTGACTTTTTCATCGAATTCTTGAGCCATATCTAAAACATAGGCAATACCACCAGACATACCTGCAGCAAAGTTACGGCCAACATGACCTAGAACAACGACTCTACCACCAGTCATATATTCACATCCGTGATCACCGGTACCCTCAACAACGGCAGTAGCACCAGAATTTCTAACGGCAAATCTTTCAGCAGCAATACCTCTAAAGAAAGCGGTACCTGATGTGGCTCCATATAAACAGGTATTACCAATAATAATATTTTCCTCTGCTTTAAATTTAGAATCTTTTGGAGGGAAGACAATCAACCTACCACCAGATAAACCTTTACCAACGTAATCATTACAGTCACCTTCCAATTCTAAAGTGATACCTGGTGCCAAGAATGCACCAAATGATTGACCAGCTGACCCTCTAATATTAACATGAATAGTGTCATGTGGTAAAGCTTGTGGACCAAATTTTTTGGAAACTCTGTACGACAAAGTGGTACCAATAGCTCTATCAGTATTAATAGCTTCTGCTTCAATGGTTACTGGTAAACCTTTATCTAAAGTAATTTCGGATTCATCAATTAGTTTATTATCTAATCTAACATGTAATCTGTGATCTTGTTTCTTAATGCATCTGGTAGCAACACCTGGTCTGATAGTATGAGCTGGAGTTAAGATTGGAGATAAATCGATATTGGCATTCTTAGTAGTTCTTAAATCATCTCTAACGTATAATTTTTCAGCTCTACCAACCATTTCATCAATAGTTCTGAAACCCAACTTAGCCATAATAGTTCTTAATTCATTAGAAACATAATAGAAGAAATTAATAACATGTTCAGGGGTACCTTTAAATTGTTGTCTTAAAGCAGGATCTTGAGTTGCAATACCAACTGGGCAAGTATTAGTGTGACATTTTCTATTATAAACACAACCCATTGAAATCAAAGGAGCAGTTGCAAATCCCCATTCTTCAGCACCTAACAGACAAGCAATGGCAATATCCCTACCGGTTTTCAATTGACCATCAGTTTGAACAGTAACTCTACCTCTTAAATCATTTAAAACTAATGTTTGATGGGTTTCAGCTAAACCTAATTCCCAAGGTAAACCAGCATATTTAATACCAGTCCATCTAGCAGCACCAGTACCACCATCATGACCAGAAATTAAAATATGATCAGCTTTAGCCTTAGCAACACCTGAAGCAATAATACCAACACCAACTTCAGAGACCAATTTAACAGAAACCCTAGATCTTGGATTAGCACATTTCAAATCATAAATCAATTGTTTCAAATCTTCAATAGAATAAATATCATGATGGGGCGGAGGAGATATTAATCCAACACCTTCAGTTGAATGTCTAGTTTTAGCAATTTTTGAAGAAACTTTATAACCAGGCAATTCACCACCTTCACCAGGTTTAGCACCTTGAGCCATCTTGATTTGTAATTCATCGGCATCAGCCAAATAATAAGAAGTAACACCAAATCTACCAGAAGCAACTTGTTTAATAGCGGATCTCATGGAATCACCGTTATCAGAAGGTCTTGATCTTTCAACATCTTCGCCACCCTCACCAGTGTTGGATTTACCACCTAATCTATTCATAGCAACGGCCAAAGTAGAATGAGCTTCCATTGAAATAGAACCATATGACATGGCACCAGTGCAGAATCTTCTAACGATTTCTGTCCATGGTTCAACTTGATCAATTGGGACGGGATTTGAATAGTTGAAATCAAAGTCCAATAAACCTCTCAAAGTACAATTCTTAATAGCATCATACTCTTTCTTGGAATATGCTTCATAAGCTCTTTCATTTTTGTTTCTAACAGCATCTTGGATATTAGCAACAGCAGAAGGTTCATTAACATGAGCATCACCGCCATCTCTCCAGTGATATTCACCCGACTCAGGTAATCCTTTAGGTTTAATGGTAGACCTAGTTGGGAAACCTCTTTCATGTAGAGTGAAAGCATCTTGAGAAATATATTCAAATGTAATACCCTTAATTCTAGAAGCTGTACCAGCAAAACATTTATCGATAACTGAGTTATCAACACCTAAAGCTTCAAAAATTTGAGCACCTTTATAAGAAGCCAAAGTTGAAATACCCATTTTGGACATAACTTTCAATAAACCATCATCAATTGCATGCTTATAATTGTATAAAACCTCTTTGTCTGTTAGATTTCCAGCTAGCAAACCTTCAGAATTCAATTTAATCAAAGTGTTCATGACTAAGTATGGATTAACAGCATCAACACCATAACCAACCAAACAACAGAAATGATGAACTTCTCTGGCCTCAGCGGTTTCAACAATAATAGCAACTTTAGAACGTTGTTTTTGTCTAACTAAATGGTGATGAACAGCACCTGAGGCAATCAAAGCACTGATTGGAACTCTTTCTGCAGAGGTATTTCTATCAGATAAAATGATGATTTGATGGTCATCAACAATAGCTTGAGTTGCTTCTTGACAAATTCTATCAATTGAATCAGTGTAACCAGTTAAACCTTCAGATTTATCAAAAGTTATGTCAATATTAGCGACAGACCATTTTGGATAAACCTTATTAATTTCTCTTAAGGCAGATAACTCATCGTTGCGTAAAATTGGAGATGGCATTAATAATCTATTACATTGCGAAGCATTCATTTCTAATAGATTACCTTGAGGGCCAACATAACATTCTAGAGACATAACAATTCTTTCTCTGATAGGATCAATTGGAGGATTAGTAACTTGAGCAAATAACTGTCTGAAATAATCGTACATAAGTCTTGGTTGCTCGGCTAAACAAGCTAAGGCAGCATCATTACCCATTGAGCCTAATGCTTCTTTACCAGCAGAAGCCATTGGAGCTAATAAAGCAACAACATGCTCTAAGGTGTAACCAAAAGTTAGTAATAAAGGGTCTTGTTGGAATTTAACAGATAAGTCAACTTTTGAAGAATAATCCACAGATTGGGAGTCTAATTTAGCAAACAGTTCAGGCATAGTGATCATATTTGACAAAATCCAGGCTTTAAAATCAAATCTTGAGGAAACTTGTTTTTTCAATTCTCTATCATCAACAATTCTACCCTCTTTCGTATCAACTAGCAACATTCTACCTGGCTGCAATCTACCTTTTTCAACAACTTTACTTGATTCAATTGGAATAACTCCAACTTCGGAAGCACAAATCATGATATCGTCATCCGTTAAGTAGTATCTACATGGTCTCAAACCATTTCTATCCAAATTAGCACCACAGAATCTACCATCAGAAAATGTGAACAAGGCAGGACCATCCCAAGGTTCCATCAAACAAGCAGCCCATTCATAGAAAGCCCTCTTCTTTGGGTCCATATGTTCGTTTGATTGCCAAGCTTCCGGAACTAGAAGCATAACAGCTTCAGGTAATGATAAAATACCGTTAATCACCAATAATTCTAAGACATTATCTAGAGCAGCAGAATCAGAACCGCCTTCTTCAATAATTGGATATAATTTATCTAAATCTTCACCGAATAGCTTTGAGTCCATAACACCTTCTCTAGCCCTCATCCAGTTTTTGTTTCCTCTTAAAGTATTGATTTCACCATTGTGAGCAGCCCACCTTAAAGGCTGGGCTCTATCCCAAGATGGAAAGGTGTTAGTTGAAAATCTCGAGTGAACCAAAGCAAAGTGGCATTCAAACTCAGCATTAGCTAAATCATGGTAATAAGAGTAAACTTGGGCTGGGACTAATTGACCTTTATAGACAATGTTTTTATTTGATAGAGAACATATGTAAAACCAGTTATGTAAACCAATTGTATGAGTTGATTGTTTTCTTAAAACATAAAGTTTTTTAGTAAAATCTTTACTATATTTGCTTTCAAATTCTTCCTCAGAGATTTGTTTAGGTTTATCACCAGAACCATAAGCCTCTTCTAAAACAACTAAAGGTTGCAGAATTTTTGGCTCTCTGGATAGAGCGGCAGGACCTAAGATTGAAGAATCAACAGGAACTTTTCTCCACCCTAAAACCCTCAAACCTAAAGAGTTTGCAATGTTTTCAAAAGTTGATTTTGATTTTTGAAAAACCTCATCATCTTTTTTAAAGAACAAATTACCAACTGCATATTGACCAATCAGAGGTAAATTTATTTGACAATGGTATTCGAATTCTCTTTTCATGAATTTGTGGGGAATTGAAGTCATGACACCAGCACCATCACCATCTCTTGCATCTGAACCAACTGCACCTCTGTGAGTCATGTTACATAGTAAGAATCTGGCATCAGTGATAATCTTATGTGAAGGATTACCTTTAACGTGGCAAGCGAAACCTATAGTTCATAGCAGCAGTATATAGTTAGTATATGATATGATGTGGTGTGATGTTATGAGAGATTAAAAACAAAGGTATATTTATAGTAGAACAAAATCCACAGACACTTGATATGGATAATAAGGATGAAGGAGTCAAGTCCTAATATCAGATATCAGATAGTTGCCATTTCCATACCGGATTTCCCATAAAAGTAATAGTGATAAGAGAGTACTGATACATACCAACACCACAGTTATCCTTTTCGTAAGAAGGGTCGTAAAGACCTTTGCTGACAGGAATAGTTGAAGCCCAAGTTTTGTTTTCAGGAGTTTCATCATAATGATAGACGGAGTAACATTCGGAGGAATCCTCGTTTTTTATGGAAGAAGGCTTATATTCAAGATCTTGTTCAGACTTGATGACAACCATTTCTTTAATCTTTATTAGTTTGAATTTGGAGTAGAGGTTGAGTTAATTAGTGCGTTTGAGAAGAAAAAGGGAAAGGAAAAAGGGTCTGATTTGGTTTTTGAATGTTATTGAGATTTTAAGAAGTAATTTTAAGAGTAATAATTCTAAGAGAAACTTTTCAAGTAAGTTGAGTTGAGTTGAGTTGAGTTGAGTTAAGTTGAGTTAAGTTAAACAAGTTTGACTTAACGTTATTACTAGAAATGATTTACTTTACAAAAAGGAAGAATAAGAGTAAGAAGTAGTACTAATAAAAGGGGAAAATTTTCAATATTAACTGATGACAATTTAATTATTAGTTTAGCTTCTCGAAATCTCGGAAAGTCAGTTACCTCACTATACTTCACTATTTTTACACCTCAGAGCAAGCTACCACGTATGTAATCACATCCAGGAAGCCCGCGATAACGAAGCGTTACTAGCCAATAGTAGCCCCGTTATTGAAAAGCACCCGATCTACGTTTGTCTGCGAACTGCCGGGTCTCATGCCACTAAGCCTCAGGAAACCCCAATTGTCAGTTCGCTTCTCGCTTTGACCGATGACCAGTATTTACTTCTGATAAGAGATTAAATAGAGGAGATAATCTCACTTATCTAACAGCGTCGGTCTACCGTCAACTTCCCAATTCAGGCTATAATTCTGTAAATTTAACTATTTATCTACTATAAATTTAAAGGAACTAAAAATCAAAGAGGAGTAGGTGAAAGGGGTGAAAGCAGTTTCATAAAAACAAAAATCATGGAGAAATCCAAATGTGTCATCTCATTGCTAAATAAGAGCTGGTCAAAAAAGAAACACATATCTTTAGTAATCCACTACTTTATACCTCTAGTTTATAATTTTTCATTTGGTAGTTTCTTTTCTATTTCTATGTTTGTGAGTATATGATTATTTTATGTCTTTTTGGAAACTTTTAAATATTTTGAAATCAGGAGATTTAATAGAAAAAAATAACTGAATTCTGAATTCTTTTTATTTAACTTACCTTACCGAAAATCATATACTAATCTAATCACCTACATTATAAAAGATCAATGTAGCAGTAAATCACTGTGCTTTCTCCTCAGTTTGTTTATCTCCTGCCAATTATGATTTTACATAAAGTAATCAGAAATCACTATTGTTCATTTCTCATTCCAATCAATGGAAAGTCCGGACGATTTAGATTATAGAAGTCACCGATCGGCCAACTGCACGTCGATGATATGCGTCGATTACCTGTCAGCGGTGCTATAATACAGTTGTTGGTTGATCTTTGATCCTTCATCTTAAGTCTAAATGAAAAGTTTAATTAATTAAAAGTACAAAAAATTCTATTCTTCGTCTCCTTCTTCTTCCTCCTCTTCAATACCACCTGTCTCTGCCTCCATAATAGCTTCTTCTCCATAATTCTCACCATACTTTCTTGCAATTCTGGATGCTCTACCAGAAGCTTTAGCTTCTTCCCTAGCTATCTTTTGTAATCCTATCAATTGATCTTTGAATGTACCTCTAACAGCTTTATTTGAAAAACTGTCCCACATCTTTAATCCAGATCCTGACCCACCAACAATCAAATTACCAGCAACTTCGATATCTGGTGCGAAACTGGTAGTTAAAACATTACCACATCCGAAATCCCTACTTAAGACCAAAGATGGTTGTTCTTCATTAACTTTCCACAACTTGACCAATTTATCTCCCATAGCACCACTGACAAACATACCATCAATATATTTATTATTCTGTAAGGACGAAATACCAGAATCATGTGCATGTAAAGTCCATAATGCTTTGTTTTCTTGTCTGACATCAAACGCATAAATATTTCCTACATCAGTACCAGCATAAAAAACTGGCTTAACAGGATCCCAACTAACAGATTCAATTTCTTCTTGTGTATTACCAATTGAATATCTTTTACTGATTGATTTCTCATCGTTGATTCTAACATCTGTGATACAACATGTTGAATCGTAACCACCTGTCAATAAAACATACCCATTGTCATCACCACCAGCTTGACTGTTATTAAACCACTGTGATGCTGAAACATGCTTACCTTGGTGGATCGAATTCATGGATCTGGCTGCTGTACATGTTGTTAAATCCCATAGTTTGACAGTGGCATCAGATGATGTTGATGCTAACACATTTCTAAAGATTGTATTATGAGATAATGATAAAACTGCATCGGTATGATGTGTGGTAACATGAGTTGATTTCTTCTTTCTGGATTTCTTGGATTTCTTTTTGTGGCTAGATGATGAAGCAGCTTCAAATTCATTCTCACCTAAAATAACATCTGGAAACGCCTTATCTATACTGTCCAAGTTCCAAATTTCGATAGTTGGTTCAAAAGTACCAATTGCTGCAAAGTTACCAACATTTGAATCATTATTTACTCCACCAGGCATAAAACTCATCCATTCAACACATAATGGGAAAGCTGGTAGCATTAAATCATGATGAATATATAGATTGTTCTCTCTGACCATACCTTTTGCAACATCTGGGTCTAGTTTATCACCTTCTTCTTCGTTTGAACCTTGTGGTGCACCAGCACCATCATCGTACACATAAACATCTAAATACGAAATATCGTCTTCTGTTCTAGTTGCTAGGATCATGTTGTCAGTTTTGTAAACTTGTAATTCGGCTTTTTCTTCAGTGATGTCTTTATCTGTAGGTAATGATAAATAAAGATCTTCGTCACCTTGATCAAAATCTTCCATTTCTTCACCTCCCTCCCCATCCATATTTCTGGTTTTCTTTATGTAAGTGGCTGATGTGTTTGTTAAACCTGGGAACATTGTGATTTTTTCACCAGTTTCATCCACTAGATCATCATCATAATGTTCTAGATCGTACTCTTTTAAATCATCATCAATTTCAACTTCTGATTTTAATTTGTTGACTTTGACTTCTCTAGTATTTTTATCTGCTTCTTCTTTATGTGATCCTTCTTCTGGTTGTCCTTGTATTTTTTCACCTAAATGCAATTTAGCCATTTCTTCAATTCTAGCCATTTCTTCATCATCTAATTCATATTTTTCCGGAAATTCAGAAGCCATTCCTCTTGGAACCCAACATGTTGCAGAAATCATTATTTATTATCTATTACAGTAGTAACTTCCTTTATGTAATTAGTGTGTAATTTTCCAAAGTGATTCTAAAAAACAGATCTATCTCACTTGCTTTAATTGGAAAATTTTCAGAAATCTTTAAAAAAAAAGTATAGTCCAGGAATCATGCACAGCCGTTATTCAATTCTTTTTTAATGAGATCGATCGACTCGACGATTCCCTCTCATACCGTCTCGCTTCTGATCTAATGAGCCGCTAACTAGTCAAAACCACGTACGTAATTTTGAATTTTTGTGCGAGGATATAGTAAAATAGTAGGATCATATCGATCATGCGATGAAAGTTTTAAATTTGGAATAAAGCATATCATAACTTTAAGTGAAATTGAAAAAATGTCTCAAGAAGGAGGACCGGACCAAGGTCTAATAGCAGAACTTCTAAAAAAACTAGCCATGGGTGATGAATTAACTGAAAAGCAAAGAAAAGAGATGAAAGACTATAAATTTTGGAAGACCCAACCAGTTGCCAAATTTGACGAAGCAATTGAAAAGGAAGGCCCAATTGATAAATTAAAGACTCCTGAGGATGTTCCAGATGAACCTTATCCAATGTTGAAAGAATTTGAATGGGTTACTATGGATTTGCAAGATAAAGACGAACTGGATGATGTTCATCAGTTCTTACACGAGCATTATGTTGAGGACAAAGACGCTGCTTTTAGATTCGCCTATTCGTCAAAGTTCTTCGAGTGGGCTTTAAAACCTCCAGGTTGGAGAAAAGACTGGCATGTTGGTGTTAGAGTGAAAGCATCAAAGAAGCTAGTTGCTTTCATCAGTGCTATTCCAACTACATTAGACATTAGATCGAGAGAAATTAAAACTGTTGAAATCAATTTCTTAGTTATTCATAAAAAATTAAGAAATAAAAGATTGGCTCCTGTTTTAATTAAAGAAATTACAAGAAGAGTTAACAAACAAAACATTTGGCAAGCTTTATATACTGCTGGTGTTGTTTTACCAAGTCCTGTTACATCCTGTAGATATATGCATAGACCATTAAATTGGGAACCTTTATATGATGTTGGCTTTTCTTCATTGCCTGAAGGTGTTACAAAATCGCAGATGGTTGCGAAATACACTTTGCCTTCATTAACCAAAACTAATGGTTTAAGACCAATGAAATTGGAAGATTTACCTGAGGTTTATAAACTATTTGAAAAATATCAATCAAGATTCGACGTTGTTCAGAAGTTTGATGCTGAAGAATTTGAACATTGGATCCTAGGTAATAAGTCCCACCAGAAATTGGAAGAGAAGGACAAAGTTGTCGTAGCTTATGTTGTTGAAAATCCAGAAACCAAGAAAATCACAGATTTCGTTTCATTCTATATCTTGCCATTCTCCGTTTTAAATAATCCAAGATACGATGAGTTAAAAATTGCTTACTTATTCTATTATGCCTCAGATGCAGATTTTGAAAAAGGTGGTAGATTTAGTGAAGAAGCAACTGCTTCTCTGACCAAAAGACTAAATACCTTAGTTGGAGATACCTTAATTATATGTAAGAACTTAGGTATGGATGTTTTCAACGCCTTAACTTCTCAAGATAACGTTTTGTTCATGAAACATTTGAAGTTCGGTTTAGGTGATGGTTTTTTGAACTTCTACTTGTTTAACTATAATGCCTTCCCGATTAATGGTGGTACCGACAAAAATAAGGAAATTGACTTAAAGAACAGAAGTGGTGTCGGTGTTGTTATGCTTTAATTGCGATACAGTTAGTTTTGTCGTATTTTGTCTATTGTTTCTCTAGTAATATAATTAAAAAAAACAGTTTGATCATATAAATTAGTAAGAACAAAAAACAAAAAACAAAACAGAAAAAAACAGAAAAAATGATACATTATGAAAAAAGCGACAAATTAAAACAGTAGAGGTAAATTTAATAAATTAACATTAAAACAAAAAAAACAAGTAACGCTAACAATAAACAAAATAATAGAGAATAGAGTACTGAAATGTTTTAACCAAACTCTATAGAGGTATTCTTTTTTCTGGTGACTATCGTTTGAACGGTGCCAATCTGAGAATTATCTGTTGTCTCAACCACTGGCATTATAACATATCCAACCGTATCGATATAATCACCAACAAATCCAATCCATGGACCTTCCATTGGGTCTGTTAAATGTGGATACGTGTAACTTTGGAATTCTTCTCTTTCCTCGTCAATCGTACTACGACGTTTTCTTAAACGTGGATTGTTTAAACCAGATGGGGGTGACAGTGCTCCTTCAACATTAGCAATAATAGATTGGTCGAGAGTTTCTTGTGGATAATAATGAGTTGGAGGTGAATCAATTGAAATCGGGGAATCGGCTCGAATCAGGCCTGAACATCCTCTTTGATTTAAGCTACTATCTGGAAGTAAGTGATTTGTAACATCTTCATCAGAGTCAACTGATTCACCTGACGTATTGATAGCATCTAATGCGATATAATACAATAATGGGAGGTAATTTCTTTCAAAAAACATTAAAGCCAGAAACACTGTTGGGAATAATGGAACAACTAAACCAGCTAACAAGAATGACTGTTCAAGGGCTAAGGTACCAAAAGTTTGCAATTGCAGAAAGAAAACACCCAAGCAAACTCTTTTAAAAATAATTGGCCATGCCTTCCCTGTGCTATGATGTGGATGAACCATGGTATAAACAAGTTGATATTTATAAACATAATAACCTAAAACAAAATAAGCTAGGCCTGATAAAAGAATCTTAGTAGACATGACCGAGTAAATTAAAATGATAATGAGAATTAAAATATGTTGAGGTAAAATTAAACCAACCTCAAAAATAGCAGGCTTATAAAATAAATCTCTATAATTTCTGGGAGTTTGAGTTGAATGATTAATTATATATTGCCAAAAAATAAAAAACAAATCACCAATTTGTAATAGTTTGAAAGGGAACATGGTTAATCCTTGAAGTAAAATCAAATCAACATAAAATAAAGAAAGACCTTTCATAGATGATGCTAATAATGGTGCAATCTTGGTGGTATCCGTTAACAAAGCTTTATAACTTGATAATGTACCAAATAAGGTGAAAACTAAGAACAAATTGAAAAATATATATAGAAAATTCTTTTTAATAACCGAAAGTTCAACATCTCCCTTAGACATCAGTCCCTGTAAATTAGAGAGAAAGGAAATAACGTATGGTAACACGACATTTATTATGGAGAATAAATAAGTAGGTAGCAATCCCGTAACTAATGATCTTATATATTCATGTTTTAATAAGTATTCACCAAATTCTGGCCACATTTTCTTAATAGCATTAACATTTAATAAAGATGTAATGTACCTAATAGGTATGATCAGGAGTGCACTGAAAATAATGATTAACAATTCAAGAACATTTTTCCTAATGAATAGAGCTTTAGCACTAATCAATAAGTTATCCCAATTAACATCTAAAGGAGCAGGTGCTAACTTGGTAATTAATTGAAACACATTTGGAGAAAATATAGCTTGAGCTGCCATCTGAGCATCTGATACAGAATTCAGTGTGACAAATGCTTGATCAACAGTTGCAAAATCAGATGCTGATCTTAGATCCCAAATTTTATTATCGATATCAATTAATTTATTGGCATAATACACAATAATATCAACTTTGGGGCCAAATAATTTTAGTCTTTGCATTGGTCTATCGCTTGTAGTTTCAAGAACTGATGCAACATCTTTTAACAGTGGTGTTGTTTCGGCCAGTTCAGGAATTGACTCACTGTCAACAGCATGCTCTTCATTTTCTATCATAAGGTTTGAAACACTAGTGTTACTAGTGTCACAGATCTTCAATATAGCTGAAGGAGTTGTATCTTTTTTTAATAGGTTAATTCGTAACCCATAATGCTTGGAATAAATGATTTCTAAATGTTTTATGATATCTTTTCTTTTCGAAAATAATTTATTCAATTCAGAGTAATCGTGAACTAGAGTAATTTGTTCAATGGTACCCACTCCTAGAGATTCAACATGATGTTTTAGCTTCTCTTCAGATCTCAGAGAGTGTGGAATATTACTAATGTAAATAGTTCTATCACTTAGAGTTCTCTGAGATCCCAGTAATCTTTGTCTCGTTCTGATGATCTGGGTTGTTTCTTTAAATAGAAAATAGTAGACAATGACAGTAAAAACGTAAGTGAAAATGGTGCAAGTTAATAAATATCCAGCTGGATCTGAAACTGTATCTTCTTCATTGCCTCCTTTTTTCTGATCAGCAAACGAATAAAAAATAAAAGTGGCAACATTATCATCCTTATCAAAATGACCTGTAAATATATATCTCAAAGGGCTTAAAATTAAAATACCAATAACTGACATCGTGAAACAGACTTTAATCGCCATTCTGAAAAAGCACAAAAACACATAAGAATCTAGACCAGCAACCTGTAAAAATTCTTCATTAGTAATCGAATATAAAACTTTAATCCATCCTAGTAAATCATTGGGAAGCTTTCTAATCATTCGATTTCTATAAGGACGAACCGAATAAACTAGAGGAAATTTGTATCTGGTAACGCAAAATATCAGGAAAATGAGAGCACCTAAGATTGTACAGAAATAAAGCTGGACTTTGAAAACCACCTGAGTCTGTGCCCTCGGATCAAAAGCTGGAGGGTCGGGTATTGTTGAATTAGTGATCCACTCTAGCATTGTGACCTGTTGTGTATTTGGTATTTTGTTTGTATTTAAAAGATGGTATATGATTAGTATCGTATCGAAATCCGAGCCTCTACTAGTTGGATGAGTTTAGGGGCTTGGAGCAAAAAATTGCACTTCTATAGAAAGGTGATAATTCAGTTGTAGGATATTGTTACTCAGACAAAGTATGTTTTTCAATGATGCGTATTCAAGAATAGCTTTAGAGGGTAATTAGTGTTTTGTTTAAATTTAATTTGTTGTGTTGAAGCTACTACTTCACTCAGCCAGATCTAGGGCGCGTCTTCTAGTTTTGGTTAGGTCCCTATCACATCATAAAAAGTTACAGTATTGTACATGGTAATTAGAATAAAGAATTAAACAAAGTATATAAAAACACAGAAATTCAAAATGAAACAACTTAACTGTTCACCATGCTCCTTTATTTTTCACGTTTCAACCACAATCGTAGGTGTATTACCATTAGAAAAGAAGGCACACAGCAAAACTAGAATCATCTATCAATAGACACACATAAAGCATAGAGTAGCAATAGTAATAAAATAAAATATAATAACAGAAATTACAAATGAATTAATAAAAGTTGACAATAAAAATAGAAAATAAAATAAAATGCTGTCTAAGAAACTTTTCAAGAAAAAAGAATGCAATATAATTAGAAAGCTAAAGCAACAAACGAATTGTGATGATATAAAATAGAATAATAACAAAAGTAAGAACAGCATAAATTATCAAACTGGTCCCCATCCTTATTTCTAGGAAAATCAAAAAAACAAAGTCAAATGCAAGAAAAACGTTAATGAATAAAACAAACAAATAATAAGTAAAAAAATATAGTCAGGACCAAAAATAAAAATAAAAATAGTATATTCAAACACGAAAATATAAAATGGTAAAAAGAGAGAAAGTCAAACAAATGAAAATCAAAAAAAGTAAAAAATGAAGTGTAAATAAAAATTAAATCATACAGCCAAAATTGAATTTATTATTAATTACCAGTATCACCACCCAAATTCAAATTCAAGCCACTACCAGTACCATATAATCCAAATTGTTGTTGTGGCTGAATTTGATTAGAATTAAATTGAGAAGAATTAGTACTACCACCAGTTAAATTTAAATTTAGGCCACCAATACGGTTAGCTAAATTCTTTAAGTCATCTAAATTTGTAGCGGCAAAATTGGGAGTACTGGCTAATCCACTGTTATTAGCACCGGAGATCATAGCTTGGAAAGCTGGAGTATTTGAAGCAGAAGAATTGGTTAAGGAAACAGTTCTTTGCAAGTCCAGTTGATACTGTGACCCTTGATATCCTCCCTGTTGCTGCTGCTGAGACTGTTGATATAACTGCTGAGTAGCTGGCGGAGTAGGCAATTGCACTGAGTCCTGAGATTGGTGTTGCATTGGAGCCTGCTGTCTTAAGCTATTCTTTTGAGCAGCTTGTTGCAGATTGCTGACTCTTTGAAATTGTTGTGCCAATAAACTATATTGATCCTGTTGGTTAGCAGAGTTGTTGTTGTGATTGTTGTTATGTTGATGGTGTTGATCATGAGGATGACCATTCAAAATAGCAGATTGAACTCTTGGGGCACCACATTTTAGACAACAAATGTTCTTAGCAAAATTATGGTACGCACAACTTTCATTAATACATTTCCAGTCACCTGCTCTGAACGGAACGTTGGATGAATTATTATGATTACCTTGACCTTGTCTGTTGTTGTTGTAATTACCATTACTATTATTATTATTATTGTTATGATGTTGATTATGGTGATAGTTTTTAGTGTTGTTATTGTTATTATGGTGCATACCTTGTTGCTGTTGATGGTGGTTAGAATTAACATTATTATTGTTATTGTTATAATAGTTTAATTTATTCACTTGATTGTTGTTATTGCTATTGTTCATATTTGGTGCACCACCATAAATAGAACCTTGAATGGTAGCAGCAGAAGCGGCAGGAAATGAGCATCTAAAACAGGCTGTTCTTCTTTGGAAATTGGAGAACCCACAAGAAGGGCAAGTCCAGTCCCCAGGTCTTGGTCTATTCTTTGAAGAAGGAAATGGAGTTAGAATGTCTTGGGCTTTTTCCAAAACCTTAGAAGAAGAAGGTTGAACCTCAATAACTCTATCATTCAAAACACGACCAGTCATACCCAATGAATCATAAGCTTCCTCATGGGTAGCAAAGATGGAAAAACCTGAACATGTTGGTTTGTTTAAGTTATTTGCAGAGCCATTGGTACTATTACTGCGACTGCTATGATTGCTTCCACCATTTGATCCATTAGACATATCTTGGCAACTTGGTGATTTGATGGTCCAAAATGCAATAGGTCTGCCACCAAATTGAGTAAACCAAGACTCCAACTCACTTTGAGTGGTGTCAACGGGTAAGTTAGTCATATATAGGATTCTAGATGATTCAGATACAAATTGATTCATGTCAAGACCTAAATCATGAGGTCTCTTCAATAATGACAAGTGGACAGGAGCAGTTTGAATTAACTTGGCTAGAATTTTACTCATGATTTGGACATCATCACCAGCTCTTCTTGGTGTGCCTAAATTAAAGGATTCAGTATAAGACTCATTAACCGGCTTAATATCGGATAAGTTTATATCCAAAGTTGAGACAACTTGATTTAAAGTAACCTGATTCAAAGTATTTGAAGTGAAAAACTCGGGGTGTAAATATTCTTCAAGTTTAACAAACTCTTTTTTCAGGTCAAATAATCTGGCATACTCTAAATAACGAGGTAATTTGATTGATTTTTCTCTTGATTCTTTTGGCAACTTCATTCTTAGATCCCAGCTGTTGAAAGTAACGAAACTAAAGGGCCTCTTTTCAGCCAGAATATATTTTTCAATAGATTTATCAAAGTTCTCAACGGCATCTTTCAAAGTACCTGCATTCTTGACACTGTCCCAAGTTAAAGTAGTAGTAGAAGTACAAAGAGGGGATATTGGGGTATTAATTGGCTTGATCAAAACAGATTCCTTGTGAATTTCAGATAAAGTTGAGGAATCTATTAGAGACCAAGCTATTTCTAAAATTTCAGATGCATCTTTAGTGGGATCCTCAGCAGTGGTTGAAATTTGGGTAACTATATAAATACTACTTGAAGATACTGATGTTGTTGGCACTGGTGAGCCTGGCATATTGGGCAAAATACTTGTTAAATGAAAATGAAAGAGTGAATGTTAAAGCTCGGACGGACCCAGTTGAAATAATAATAAATGAGAGTAGGTTAAATTCCAATGACAATAGGGAATAGTCTAAAGTGTGAACAAGGGGTAGAGCACAACAGAATATGGAAGTCAGGTTAAGTTAGGTACTTGAAAAGTTTAACTCTCGTTGAACGTTGAACGAAACTTTCCACTTTTCTTTATTTTAATTTTTTTGTTACGTACCGCTCAAAATTTGGAAATTTTGAATATGCGAATCTGAGATCGAGCCTGTTTCCCTCACGACGCGTCGATTGGTGTATGGAATGGGTTATCCTTGTTCGAGCTCTAGTTCTTGATCTATCTAAAACAACTAACAATAACAATCCAAGAGTGATATCTTTTTATTAGATGAAAGTTTCTCCCTTATATATAGGTAAAAATTATTACAAAACGCTGAGAGATAAAGTTGAATTGTAGATATCTATGCCTACATAGAGTTATTAGCTTATCTCTGTTCTCCTTATAGCATTATTCACTTATAACTATAATTTTGAAATCATTATTAGTTTCTAATGTTTTATGCATAATCGAAACTTTAATATCTGATACTATGACGTTAGTTATTTAGTGCGTTTGTGTAATACTTTGTATGGGATATCGTCTGAACAAAAGCGAGAGCACACACTCAACTTGAAAGCTCCCCTTAAACCAATTTCCTTCTCCATAACTTCTTCCTTTACTTCTAATTTCAATATATCATCATATACAACTCAAACTTATAACTAAGAAATGCGCCAGATAAGCAAATCTTTTTTAATTCTCTCTGTTCTTATTCCAGGTCTGGTTTCCGCTGCCAATCCAGGAAGAGCTATCATGAGAGCCTTTTCTTCATCTACACAAAGTAGCAATAGTTCAAAACAACAAGATTCAGGACAAGAACAAGAAAATACTTCAATTTCTGAAACACAATGTTCTAAATCACTTTTTGAAATTAAGAACCAAGCCGACTTGGATGTCATTTCAGCTTGTCAAAAAATCCAAGGTGATATTATGGTTACAGAATTTGATAGTACTTTATTCATTCTGGAAGGTGTCTCTGTCATAGATGGTAGTTTTAGAGTTCAAAATGCATCTAATTTACAGGTTGTTGAAGCCCCGGATTTGCATACTGTTTCTGGTACCTTAGGTTTAGATACTTTAACTTCGTTGTCTTCCTTATCCTTCCCAAGATTACAATCTGTTGATACGATTGAATGGAAAGTTTTACCTATTTTAAGTAATGCAAATTTTGATAGAGGTATTAAAAAGATTAGATCTGTCGTTATGCAAGATACTTCATTAACTGGATTTGTTGGTTTTAATGTTGACACATTGAATAGATTGAACATTAATAATAATAGATTTTTAGAAAGAATCGAATCTACAGTTAAAGAAGTTGAAGGTGAACTAGTCATAGCTGCAAATTCAAAAGGCTTAAAAGTTGTTTTACCAAATTTATTATCAGCTAAAAATATTGTTATTAAGGATGCTGATTCTTTATCTATGGCATCCTTAGAAAATGTTGAAACAACAGCTGAGTTTTTAAACAATAAATTTAATGATTTAAAGCTTCCTAAATTAAAGGCAGTCGGTACATCATTAAGTATTAGTAAGAACAGCAATTTAAAACGTGCAGATTTCACTTCCTTACAAGATGTTGGTGGTGGATTAATTGTCATTGATAATATGAGCCTAAACAAAATCGATTTTTTCCCTTCATTAAGATCTATTGGTGGTGCAATAGAATTTCATGGTAATATAGATGATAGTTCTTTGAAACAGTTGAGAGTCGTCAAAGGTAGTGCTATTGTGAAATCATCATCTCCAAATTTTGATTGTAATAAATGGATTAAAGAAGAAGTTAGTGAAGTTGTCAGAGGTGGCAAAATTGAGTGTGGTTCAGGTAATTCTAAAACTACTGAGGTGTTTTTAGTCGACGATAATGGTGATGTCACTAAAGGTGCTGCTGGTGTCAACGAAATGAAGGATTACAAATCTCCTGGTTCAGAAGAGGACAAATCTTTGAACTCCAATGTTGAAAGTGGTGGTTCTTATATTAACCCAGTTAAATATTTATTGAATGTTATAATGACTTCAATGTTTGCAGTGATGTGCTCTATATTATAGTTCTGTTCTCCTTTTTCATTTTAGTTCATTTTATCCTTTTTTCTTTGAAAATAACTCTCTGCTTATAACTACATAAATTTTATAAATGTTTTTATTTTAACTTTAGCTATACTTAACTCATTTTATTGAACGTACATACATGATGTACTCAAAAAAAAAAACACCATTTTGCTTACGTCAGCAGATATTTCCGATTATTTGCCAAGCGTTATAGATAAGAGGTGGAACAAATTTAATATCAATGTCCCCCCAGACAATTTACACTTTTCAGGCAAAATGGTTTAAATAGGCGAAGTACAGCACACGAAGAAAAATCTCGATCTTAGATTAATTTTCTAATCCAGAATATCATCCACTTGTATTCGTTTCATTCAAATAAGGTCAATAATGCCTCCTGTTCAGCAATCTTCAAAAAAACCCGAATCTCCGCAAAAATCTAAATTTCAGATAATAAACCCCATAAGAAAGACTCCCAAAAAGATGAACATATCAGATTCTTCTATAAAAAATTCTACCACAGCATTTAGAAAAGAAAGCTTTGGAATGTATAGAATCAACGCTAGCAAAACGGAGAATGATTCGTTGCTTTCTGATTTATTCAAAGTTAGTAATGGAGCGTCCATGTTTGAAGAACATGGATCAGAAGACAATTCTAGTAACAATGAAGATTGGTCAACGAAAAAACGTCTCGAAACTCCTCAAGGGTTATCATCACGAATGTCCTTATTACCAAAGACACCTACAACAACCCCAAAAAGGAGAAATTCTTCTGTAAGTGCCAGTAGTGGGCGCAAAATCAAAAAGAAAAGAAGAATATTTTCTTGTGATAATTGCCGGAAATTAAAAACTAAATGCTCATTTAAACCTGAAGCTAGAAGTTGTGAAAGATGTCATCGATTACGTTTTGATTGTTCTTTGGCTAACTTGATGACAGCTTCAACAACTGCAACTGAAAATGCAAATCCAGTTACAAATAATACTATAAATGGAACAGGAACAACCCAACAAAATATGGATAATTCTATAACTGATTCAAGCGGTTTGCACACTGCTTCAAATGAACAATTAGAAAATAGATTACAAGGAATAGAAAGTTCAATTTTATTATTTGATTCGAAACTTGATTTAATTTTAAATGCAATGAGATCGAAACAGCCTTCATCATCAGCAGCTTCATTCCAATCAAAACTTATGACAACGGGTGAAAGTATATCATTATCTACAACAACTACAATCTCTCCTATAAACCAGTTACATATTTTTCCGAGACATGATTCTTTGGCTCCATTAAATGTAATTTCTCAAATTGATTCTAAGATTTTCAATAGAGTCTCGCAAATGGACCCATTCAGGAAAGCTTGTGATGAGTTCATATCATTTTATTCAAACCATGAGCAACTTTGTTTAGAGTTGGCTAAATCATTTCTTGAAGTTTCCCACTTTTGGATAATACCTGGCGGTATCACAGAAATAAATAGGCAGTATGTTATTGACCATCCTTTCACTGCGTGTGTCTTTGTTCTATTGGCTATGTGTTTTGATAAAAATTATACCTATGTTGAAGAACAAAATAAATTATATAATTTAACAAATAAAATATTGGGTAAAGCTTTAATTATGGAGCCTTTGAGTGATCATGATATCGAGGGTATCTTATATCTATCATTATATAATTTTGCAAGAAAGCCAAGACAATCAATGGTTGATAGTTGGCTCTTATCAAGTGTTGGTATAAAGCATTTAATCATGTCTATTGATTTGAAAAATATTTTAAAAAGAGTTAAAGAAGGTAATGAATTTAGTGCTGACGATTTGTTTCATCTACGTATTTTTAACTCAATGTGTGCTTGCTATTTGCAACAATCGATTGGATATGGAAGACCCATAATGATGAATAAAGAGTATCGTAATTTACATTACTTGACAATTAAATTCCCACAAGCAACTGTTGGTGATGCGATTAAAGTTGCTGAAATTGAATTGTATCTGGTTTTATCGAGAGATCTGACTAACCAGGGTATTCAAAGTTTGGAATGTAATTTTGAGAATGATCTATTAGGATCAAGAAATGTTTATCAATGGAGGGTTAAATGGAACAAGATATTGAAAAAAGACGTTTCCCAAATATTAACATTTGCTTATTATTTTTCACATATTATGTTATCTAGAAAATATATTCAACTGAACAAGGATTCACGTAGCAGATACTTACACAATGCTTATAGAACAGCCTGCCATTATTCATTTGAGATTTTAAACAATATGATTTCATTAAGTGCAAAGTTTGTTAGAGGTTCTCCTTCATTTCAACTAAATCAAATTGTTTATGCATGCATTACATTATTTGACTTCTTGGGTTTTATGCCCCCAGAGGAGAAAAAAAGATCTTTAAGCTTAATCACTCAAAGTTATTGGCATCTAAATCAAATAGGTGAAAAAATGAATGATGCCACTGAAACTATTTCAGGAATTATTAGAAAGTTAGTAGATATGGCAAATTCCAATCAAGTTTTAGAATACGAACAAAAAGTTGGATCAATTGGCCAAGGCTCTATCACAGAAAGATTTAATAAAAGTTTGGAGAAACAAAAAAAGAGAAAAGAACAAAGAGCTGTATTAATGTCTCAACAACAGCAGAAGCTATCGCCCACTGACTTGCCATTTGGAAGTGACAACAATAACGATGAAACAGTTTCTAACAGATCAAATGGTTCATCTCCAGAGACATTATCACACCAATCAATCACCAGCGAAATTTCATTGGCTAACGATCAACCGTCTTCGTTGAAGTTGATTGGAGATGAAAATTATTTAAGTCTACTAGCCAATAGCAACATTTCCTCCTCAACTACTGCAAGTGAATTGCTAAATAAAGGAACTAGATTAGAATCAGAGACTGTCACACCAACCGTGAGTGCTCTGAGGGAGACTATGTCGCCTGCTACCCCTAGTCTGAACAATAGTCATAATAATAGTTCAAGTAGTGCTGGTATTCTTAACAGTCTGTTACCTGACACTTCAAATTTCGAGACTTTTGAAGATTTCTTCAAAGATATGTTCAAATATGCTAATATTGAATTTCCAGAAATAAATAACATGAACAATTCATGAAATACCGTATTTCATTTTGTAAATTAGATTGTGTATAGATTTTCATTTTAGCCATGTGAGCCTTATTTGGACTAGACCGCGAAACATCCGCGGTCCGCTAAGTACATATGCATATGCAACCATTTCTGGAATTACGCGAGATCCGAAACTTTACATATTTTAAAGTACAAGTTGGGCTTTATTAAATTTTTTTGTTGTTATATTATTAATTATGCCAGCTTTTTTTCAGATCAGATCGATCTGTACTGATTGGCAGACACAGATGCACGTTTAGACACTAATTTTAGAGATCTGCAACTAAATAAATTAATTAATTCGGGCGAGCGTTATGATTCGATTTCTGCAGCCAACACAGCCAGAGATCAAGCCAAACTGGCCTGAGGGTGCTTCAACACGCACATGCTGATGTCTGCATTCAACGGTGTCCAAAATTTTTTGTAATGTGTAAATTTATAAATATATATATACACTAAAAATAATAAAGATTTGTAAGTTGAATAATGTTTTTATAAATACTCAATAAATGGATAAATCTATCAAATAATACATTTTTATGACTTAAATATTTATATAGCTATAGGAATTAAAGTTTATCCAGATTTAAATTCATACATAAATTTGAATATCAACTATTAATTAGAGTCATATAAATTCCTTGAGGTGATTAATTGCATGATCTTCGAATCTAGGAGAAGTTCGGAGTTTTCACTGCAGTTATTAAAGGGTTAACTAAGTCAATATAGGCGAGGTGTTCATATTATTATCCCCATATCTACATAAACTGATGTGACTAAGCTTAAAATTGGATCTATTACAATGTGTTTTTGCCATGATTAATTAATTTTCGAAAATTTCGTTTTTGTTTTTACATTGCCGATCTATAAAATATTTAATTGCAAACCCTATAAAATTCATTTAAAATTATATACAGATTTAGTGTATGTTAAATGGTTATGCTCGCTTTAATTTCATTTATAACCAAAAGATACTGCAACAATGATATGTATGGGTAGGGAATCAAGGTACATTTCTTTGTTCAAAGCCACCTTTGATTTTGTAAACGCCTGTCAGGTTAATCCCTATATAATTTTTGTTGCTGATTAAAACGCATTTGACTTTTGAGCATGAGCATGAGCGTGAACATGAGCATCTCAAAAGATAGACATAAAAAATACTAATCTTGAAAACAGCATATATGTGCACCTAAAAGTATCATTAAATAAATTATACAATAAGCGTTGTGTCTCTTGTGTTTAATGATAGTGAAAATTTTCAAGCTATCAACTCTTCAATATGTAACTACCTATACATTATGGATAACAGCATACAAAGACTAAAAACCCCAGATCGAGCGCTAAATCGCCATATAATGCATATATACATCCCTCAGCTTGAAGAAACAATAGCCACTGCCTGTTAACAGTAGAAAAGTAAGTTACTAAAACGGTAAGAAGGCAGGCAGGATATTCGGGAATTCAAACTTGATAACTATGAAGCTTTGAAGAGTGAACGCCCGTATGTACTTGCCAATCAAGGTGTTTAAACAGCAACTTCCAATTACTTATCCGATGGATGAAATATCCCTATATCTTAGCAATAGACTGAACTAATTAATCTGCTAAGCGTTAAAGTTATGTAAGCTACTATGGAGATGACAGGCGGTTTCCATTGGATATACGGATCGTATATTTATGCAAAAATTTGCTATATAATTTAAAAAATTTCAATACTTTGAATCTTACTTTTGAACTATTTTGTAATTTCTTTCTTTATTTCGTCCGATGGAAAATAGACACCTTTAATCACCCAATTTTAGCTCTGCTCTATACTCATCGTTCAAAATCTTTTTCCTAATCCTATCATCGAAATCGATTGATTTATCTATACTCAGAATCTGTCAACTCCTTAGGGCATATATGTCATAAGTGCAGATCCTAATTCTCCTCGGGTATTCACCAACAGTATATTTAGAAAGTTTACAATTATAATTATACCAATAGAACATTTCAAAGAAAGAGAGAACTTTTAAGATTGCTTTGAACTATATATGCCCACCCATTGATTAATTGTTACCACACATTAATTCACCACTTCACCATATATATATATATCTATCGCTGAGATTCAATCAATCTAATCCTGTTCTGTATCATCCGTTCCCATTTTGCTACCTCTAGTTGCACAATTAAATTTGATATTTTAGCGTTAGTTTTAGTTTTGATTTTAATTGTTTTTTTTCTTTGATTTTCATTCCTTTGATTTTGCTAGCATATTCTCTGCTAAACTTTTTTTGTCTTTATAAATTTTTCTTTCCCTCTTTTCAACATAGTTGGATCTATTCCAATTCTATATGCTATAAAATGGATTTTCCACCCAAAAATGAACCCAATTCAAGCAAAAATAGCTTTACGGTTTCTCGGCAATTTCCCAGCAGTGAAGATATTACTGTTAATGAAAACTCATCTGGAACCATTCAAAATATTTTCCAAATTACCCCAAATTCAATTCCTCCAAATTCAAATATCAATTACGTGATTCCTTTTCAACAACAGCAGTCAGAAGAGAACCCAGCTTACCATTTTCAAGGTCATTACAATTATCAAATGAATCCCAATATGGTTCCAGTTGTCATGGATCCAAATGCTTTTACTCCAAATTATCAAAATCATAATATCCCTTTAAATGTTGGACCTTCAAATGTTGTCGTCTCACCATATATGATATCTTCAGCATCTCCTACTGGCTCTTCAACTAATCCAGGTAGCAATAACACACGTAGACTTCCTAGAGCTACTTTAGAACAGAAGCTTGAAGTTTTAGATTGGTTTCATGCTTCTAATGAAAGAACCCAACAAGATACAGTTGAGAACTTTCAACATAAAGAGCTTTTTTCAATAACAAAATCCACTTTGAACAGATGGATCTTGAGTGAGAGGCAGTTAAGGGATGACTATAAGACTTTTTCACTTAAATTTTCCAAAACCTATAAGACTAGGCCCAAATTCAAGGATCCAGAAATTACTAGATGTTTAGAATTCCTGTATGAACAATCATGCAATGAAAATTCAGCCTTATCAGAAAAGTCATTGACTCAAAAATGGATTCAGTTATCAAGAAAGTATCATAATATCCCACCATCAACAAAGTTGCGTGAACAGAATAAATCAAATGGCTGGCTTCATCATTTTAAAAAACGACATGCTATTCAAAAAGTATTGGCTCAGAAGCTTTATAATAATAATTATCTAAATCAACCACGTAGTGTTGATACAGAAATTTCAAGATTAAAAGATATCATTAAAGATCATTCTCCCAACAATATTTTTCAACTTGATGAAATCTCATTTAATTCCAGACCAACATTTTTAAAAGGTAATGATAATTTACAGAGAAAAAATAACGGAATGTCCATAACTGATCCTGGAAATTTGGTTATTGTTTGTCTAATAGCCAATGGAGATGGTTCAAGGTTTATTGATCCTTTAATAATTACTAATGACCCTTTAATTAAAGAGGTTGAGTCTCAGAGTTCAAATGTTTATTACAATAAGAATGGATTATTAACAAGTGACATTTTTTTTTGTTATTTAAAGTATATAGATGCTGGACTTTTGCATCAATCCACAGTATTGATTCTTGATGATTTACATGCTCACATTGTTCCATTAGATGTTTTTGATCACTTGCAGATTGTTTATTTTTCCCCAAAAATTACAGATATCTCTGAAAACATACTTCAGCCCCTTGATTTTGGGTTGAAACGTATTTTTAAATGTTTAGTGAAACTAGCTTATATTATAGCTATCAGAAAGAGTCTAGCTCAAGGAGAATATGGAGATGTTTCTAATGTTGAATTACCAAAGTATGGGTTAGTTGAGTATGCCATGAATGCTACCCGCTCCTTACAAACCTCAAATTTGCAACCGTATATTTCATATGGGTTCCACAAGTCTGGTTTAATTGAATTTCCTGCTAGTATTTATGATGCGGAGGAATACTATTTAAAGAGTTTAGCTAAAGAAAATCAATTAGAATTACTGCTTCAAGATTTCAAAGCAATGGGGGTTTTAAGTGATTCGTTTTTACGTAAGTTAAATTATATCAATGGAGCTTCAGGAATCGATGAACTACTATTCCCAGAAGATGAAAATATTAAAAATAAACATTTAACTGATGATGATGTTATTATTTTAGTTAGACGTGAAATGGAGATAGCCGAATCAGCTGCAGTTGCACCACCACTACCACTACCACTACCATCCTCATTAACAATTGAGTCCCAAGGAAAGCCACTTCAAAGCCCTCACGATAAATTCTATAACACTAATAACTTTTTAAACCTCGATAAATCATCAATTCTACTGAAATCTACTTTTCAAAGTATCAAACAAGATTCGTTATTATCTCCAATTAACAAAATGTATCATCCATTACCTTTGGGACCTGAAAACCTTGGTTTCAGTGATTCCCAGACTATAACTGATTTGAAAATATTCTTTTCTAGATCTGATAATATCAGCAATCATCCCGAGTTATATTTAAATTTCTATAGATATTTAACATCAATTACAAACCTAGAAACAATAAACACAGTTACTACTACTAATAATAATATTAACAATACAGAAACAACACCAACAAGTGAACAAAATAATGATTATAACACAAGCACAGAAAATAATAATAATAATAATAATAATAATAACATGTTACAACAATATATGAACTTTCCACAAACATCAACCACTATTACTTCTCAATCAAATGAAGAAGTTACATTCTTCCCAACGCTACTTCATGATTATTCGAATAGATTTAAAGTTGAGAATCCAAATCACATTTTACAACAAGATTTTGCAACTAATGTTGGAAATTCTATGGCTGCCCTAGGAAATTCAATTTATAATACTACATTATATCCAACTGGATTGGAGTTTAATGTTTATTCTGGAGTCTCTAGTCCACAGCAACAGGAGCAACAGCCAAGAAACGATAACAGTGCTAAGAGTTATCAGGCTGAGGAATATGAGACTATAAAGAGAAGAAGACTGGATTACGAGGAAGAAAGTGATGAACAAACAAATTTTTAATTCTCTTGATTTTCTAAATATTTTTGTTTTTTTGTTTTTTAATATATATATATATATATATATCCATTTTTATCTATTTTACTTCATTTACTGAAGGCTATTCCTATTTGGATTTAAATAAACAGATAGGTTTAATGGAGTTAACTCTTTGGAAGCTAAAAGGTATTATTATTTTGTATATTTCATTCTGGAATGCTGGTTAATCCTTCTATTTTAATGATATTTAATGTTATAAATTTTATTCTTTGCGAGTGCTACACCAAATACTAGAAATGATTTCATTGGTTATATATTAACGTATAATATTTGGATCGGATCTCTCTCCAGTGCCCAAAGTTTACCTGTTCCCAAAAGAAGTGTGAATCAATAAAGGTTTTTATTTGGGATGAAGTAGAAAGTATGGCTTTCACCTCAACTTATAAGACCTCAGAATGGCTAAGATATATGTAGAAAGATGCAATATTACTGACTTGTTGCCTCTAACTGAAGCCGACCGATCGACCGACCGACCGACCAACGAGTGAAAACAAAAAAAGATGCAGGTACGACGTCTAATTTGTATTAAAAAAGAATTTATATAACTCTCCCTTTCTTTTCTGTGCAGCATCTCAATTTAGTTGGTAGTTTGACCAAACTGTTTTTTCCACTGAAAACATTAGATCATATAGGTCATCTTTATGTAACTATTTTTCATCTATTTGAGGATTTGGTGGAGGACTATCCTTTTTTTCTTCAAAGACTTGAACAGCTATCAATAAAACTGTACTAAAGAAGCAATAATGTTTTTGTTTTCTTCGAGAATTTATTGTATAACATGTTTTACAGTGATACATTGTTTGAAAAGTTAGATAAAACAAATTTAAAGGGGGTTTAACTCCTTAAAGGGAAATTTAACAAAAAAAGTGCATAGTCTCATTCATTTTATTAGTGTCAGAGTACAGTTAGCTGAATTAATACTTGGCATAAACTGAAACTAAAACTTTTCCAATTTCATAAAATTGGTAATGGCATTTATATAGTATTAATGATAGAAGCATTTCATTTCAGATTACCAATAATATATTTAATTAGGAAGAATAAGAATAAGAATAAGAATAAGAAAAGGTACAGGAATAAATCCGCAAATGAAAAGTAATAATGTCGAGACCTCCTTTAACTGAGGACTACCGTCCAGCCGTTTCATTGCCAGTGGTCGCAGTCAGCAGGCACGGGCCAGAAGATATGCGTGTACCAGCCTGCATTAATTAAAATCAAAATTATATTGGCGGCTCTCAGTTTCGTTTCTCAAAATTTGGATCCGATTCCGGTAATAAGGTTTTTCTTGAACTAATGAAACTAAACTATGAAGTATTTATTTATATCACAAAAAAATTTGTTTTTCAACTATTATTATACTCTTTCCAAATTAGAACAAATGATTAGTTTTACTTACATGATAATTAACACTTATTTTTCTAATCTGTAACCAACAGGCCAACAATATCCTCTCCTAATTGTTAAATCACTTTTTGCATAGTGGAATTGCCAGATTGGGATTGATTCGGGGACATTATTTGTATTTGTTGTGACTTTCGGAAAGGAACTCAGAGCGCTTAATCTGTTTTATTTTTTTTTCAAGAAAAATTCGATCCCTTTGGATCATTACTAAGAAATTAGGGATCGAGAACAAAGTAAGATATATTGCTGAGTTCGAGCATACAGTGAACTAATAATCCCCTCCTTTATATTCTTTGAAATTTATTCGTGAGTTATAAAGTTGAATATGACAATACTAATTCGAATCAGTTAGAATTATTTATGACTCCTTTACAAAAATAGGAGTAGAAATAAGAATGAAAATATTGAAAATATTTAAAATCCTGATATATGGTTAGCATTATTTATAGCACCATTATCGCTTAATATTTTTTACTAATTATAACTATTGCTAACATGAGTGGTTTCATAGGTACCACCCGTAGCACAAGAACTCACATGCTAGTTGTTTTATATGTATGTCTTTGCATAAGGTATAGTGACAATCAGGAGAAGTCTAGGTTGCTATGCACCAAGTTGTCTCTCCTGTATATACAGTCATCCAACGTACAAGATTATGGTTTAATCTTTTGGCACCATTAAATTAGGTGCAGGTTGTTATATATGTCTATATGTATATATGTATGTATGATGTATGTATGTATGTATACACCTGCTAATCGTTACAATTTGGAATATATATATACGGCTTTTCAAAAGTAATCCATGTTCTAGTTCTTCTAGTTAGGGTTTGTCTACAGAAAATATAGGATCAAATAACCAAATTATTAAATAATCAAATGTTCAAGTAATCAAATGATCAATCGATCAATAACCCCAAATAATTATACGCAAAATGGATCGATCTTGAAATTTGGCCAATTCAACAATTCAGCGACGTGCACCATCTCCGGGTAGCACAATAGTTTCCGTCCAAATACTGCAGTTAATTAACTATTATATATAGCAGTTTATGTGAGGTTGTTGGATTTCTGTTATATAATGATCTGAACTGAATCAGATCGATAAATCATACATAACATTATCTTTATAATATTGATTAATATGTAGTGTACTTGCGACGAGGGTGCGAATTCGAATTTAAAGCAGCATGATCGAAATCAAAGTCGGATTCAATTCATATCCTGTTTTGAGTTTTGATTTATTTTTGTTCACAGGAGTTCTTTTCAAATTGTCGTACAGTAGACATTGCTAACTTTTCAGAAACAATCCAGATTGATCAATCAGCGGATCATCTAGTTCTTAACTCGTCAATTTAGTTCTCCAACATTTCTAAGGTTCCCAGTCCTCTAGTAAAAAGGCACACTCACATATCAAATCAAATAATATCAAACTAAATCAAATTTATCAATATCTGCTTTTATTTGTGAACAGCTTTTTTGCACTTTTCCACCAAACTCAAAAGGTTTCCTTTTCAACGCTCCTGCTTCTATTCCTCCTTTGGCCTTTTATATCCATTGACTTCATCTCATAAGACCTTATCAGCTTTGTCCATTTTTTCCTCTTCTCTTTCTCTTCCTTCTCCTCTTCCTCTTCCTTCTCCTCTTCCTTTTCTTTCTATAACCCAACTGTTAAGCAAACTTTTACCAAAAGTCTTATGACTTCCATCCATACGGCATCCACTTCAACCTCTAGCACCGCTCCACTTAGTACTAAAGCTTCTTCTTCTTCTTCTCTCTCTTACCTTATGTCGGAAGACAATAGTAATGCCGGTCAAGTGCTCAGTTCATTTCCTCCTCAACAGACGTTACCTCCGTTTCAATATTACCAACAACAAACACAACAATCTGATAATAGACCTTTCCCAGGAGTAGTGAAGATGGAATCACAACAACTTCCCATTCCTCCTCATCTTGCCTTACCAACTCTTTCTGATTCAATCCAGCAACCTCAACAACAGCAAAGTGATCCATTTCAGCAGTATCGTGTCCCACCTCCCACAAATCAACAACAGCAACAACAGCCTGTTCCAAACTTGCAACACCCTGATTCAGGTTCTTTTCGTTCTATGATCCATCAACAAAACTGTAATGAAAGTTACCAACAATCTCCACAACACCAGCACCAACAGCACCAACAGCACCAACAGCACCAACAGCACCAACAGCACCAACAGCACCAACAGCACCAACAACAACAACAACAGCATACACCAGTTTCGATACAATCTACATCGACATCCACTACAGCAGCATCGGCTCCTGCTCTACCTTTATTTCCATATCCTAATCCAACTAGAACAACACCTGTTCAACAACTACCTCCAGCATCTCAAGCATTATACTCCCAGTATTCAACGTCTCCTCAATACACCCCAAACTCACCTCAAAGGAAAGTGCCATTCTTCCCATTTCCTTATCACTCCCGTTCACAATCTGAATCACTCACCTCTTTAGATTCAGCTGATTGGAGTGGTATCAACCAAGATAGAAAAAAAATGAGAAGAGTTTATGACGTTACAGATCAAGAATTACTGGAGCTGGCTCGTAAAAGCGTTGAAATAACATTAGACGAACTGGCTTTACCTGTCACAATGGCTGAAAATAAAGTTGATGAAGTCGCCAAAAATAATTCTAAGCATTCCAGAGAAATCAGAATAGCTGAAAGCGACAAGAAGAAACAACACCAAATATTTGCAATGGTTATCCTAATGAGATCTGTTGAAGCTGACGAAACTGCAGTTTGCCCACGTAATAGAATTTTTGGAAAGTATGTTTCACTATGCAAAGAAAATGGTGTTACTCCTTTATGTAATGCTTCTTTTGGTAAATTGGTTAAATTGGTTTTTCCAAATTTAACAACAAGAAGACTGGGTACACGAGGTTATTCGAGATATCATTATTGCGGTATTAAACTAATTGATGATCAAGATTACGAAGAAGAATTACCAATCGAATCTCCAACTGCTACAACTGTTACCGGAATGTCAATCTCTTCTCAAGGTTCAGATAGTAATATGTCAGGTAGTACTCACACACAACCACGACCAGAACCACAACCACAACAGCAACAACAGCAACAGCAACAGCAACAGCAACAGCAACAGCAACAGCAACAGCAACAGCAACAGCAACAGCAACAGCAACAGCAACAGCAACAGCAACAGCAACAGCAACAGCAACAGCAACAGCAACAACAACAGCAACAGCAACAGCAACAGCAACAGCAACAGCAACAGCAACAGCAATATGACCCTCAAGAAGCTATATTGGCTCGTAATTTGGATGAGCATCTATCTCCTTTATTAAGAGAACAAACACATGAATTTATTCCTCCATCAATTGAAGCTTTCATTCATCAATTCCCTTCGGAAGATCAAAATGTTGCTAAAACTATTTCAATGTCTTATTCTGAGTTCTGTAAAGATACATTTTATTGTATTCGATATATGCAAGTTAAAAGTTTATTAGAAGGGTTAACCAACTATAGATTTTCTCAATCTAATGAAGCTGTGAAAGTATTGGCACAGTCACAAGTTGCTACATGGATAAATGAATGCGATACCAAATTATACAAAGCATTTATCAAGTTATTGACCAAGGTTGCAATTCAAAGTGTTCCTGAAAATGTTGTTTTTCAAATTTCAAATTTAGTTGGTAGATTATTAGATACAATTAACGAAATGAGTATCCCTGAACATATTAGAGCAGCCAAATTAAAATCTGCTGAAAAATTTGTCAGCGTGTGTCAAAGATTAGTTAGATTAATGAAATTGTCATCCGGATTGGCAAAGAGTTTATCAGACTCATTACTTAGATCAAGAATGATGGAAGGTTGGTTAAGAGTTGACATGCGACAAATTATTGAAAGAGATTTAGTTTTACCAGAGCATGTTAAACTAGTTGCTGTCAATATTTTGTGTTCAGATATTCCAAAAATGTTTCAACTACTACAAGGAGCATCTGAAGAAGTTGTTATTCAAAGCATTATTAAGTCGGTTAGTCCAGTTCCACTAAGAGTCCCAACTATGCCTGCAAAAACATTTTTAACCTATATTATAACAGTTTTTAATGAAGTCAATCAAGAATTATTCATTTCCAATATTTCAGAGTTCCCTAGTTGGTATGCATTATCATGTTGGATAACTGAATTCTTTTCCTATCTAGTTCAATTGAGTCATTATTTGAGAGACGATATTACAAAATAATGAGTCGTTCCATTGTGTTTTATTTTTTTTGCTCTTGCTTTTATTTTCGTGTTGAGATCACAATTATATTTTACAGGATGGAAGTTATTTTTATTTCATTATTAAATTTTTACTTTGCTTTATACCAATATGGAGGTGAATTAGAATTCAGATAAAATCTATAAAACTATTTACTTAGGGGTTACAATATATATAACATACAAACTACATACAATTTTTGTCATGCATTTTTATTATGATCATCTATTACATTACATTACTTGCATTATGAAAAAGAGTCCCTTTCACCAATTTGTCATTTGTATTTGTTTTTCTTCTTGCCTTGTCTTTTCTTTTGTTTTCTTGCATTTTTTCATATCCTCCTTGTTATTTTTTACTATCCCATAAAAACTTTATCTGACAAAATGGAACAAGAGATTTGTGTCTTGAAAAAATCAAATTTAACTAAGTTATAACTACTGCATTTTTGAAAGTTCATATCTTCTTTTCCCTACTGTTAGCCTTCATACCTCATTTTATTTGCTTAAGTATTGTGCTGTTACCATTCGTTATTCATCTGTGATTTTTATACTCTCCTTTATTTCTTATATTCTTTATTATCATTTTCCTCTTATTCTTTTTTATTGGCCTCTTTACCAATCGACTATACACTCTGCTCTTAATATCATCGGGATCTTTTTGAATTCCGCTTATATCATATGAGCGACGTTTCTGGTTTCTCAGTTCTTACTTTTTCTATTTATTTTTGTTTAATTTTCTAAACTTCCACTCTTATTTTCTTCTCTCATACTATACTATACTATACTATACTATACTATACTATACTATACTATATTATATTATATTATTGTTACATCCTATATTGCCAAGCTGTGATTATAGAAACAAAAAATCTCTGCCTTATTACTACTGATTTATCTGATTTGTTAAAATTAATAATGATACTTGATTATATTACATAAATGCCTTTATTTTATTTTCTAATTTTTGTTTCTGAATCGTTGTGTATTTAATCCTATTAATTTTATTACTTTTTGCATGTCTCAAGTTCAATATTTTGCCACTGCTATTTAAAGCAATTAGCAGTTTAACGCGCGCGCACACACACACACATACATATATACATATATATATATAGAAATCAAACTTATTATCATTACCTCTGCATTATTGAATTCTATCACAAAGTTATCTGTCATGCGATGACATCAAATTGCCAAATTCAACTTCAAAACGAATGGGACACGTTTAATTAGTTGAAAAGTATCCTCAAAATAGCTATTTTGAGGATATTCTATATATAAATTTGCTAACCAGATTACGTATTACGGAAGAAGAATACGACTAGCTTATAATAGTATTCTTAAATATTAATTAAGCAGGCTGAGTAATGTGTATTTTGAACTCACTTTATTTGTTGTAGATGAGAAAAACTATGGAGATTAATATAAATGTTTCAAGTAGTTGTAATTCAATTGACAAAGGAACGGTAGACAAACTAAATTGTTAAACCATTAAGCAATAACGCTTTCAGATACTTGAGATTTTCATGATTTGTCTCACTTAACTACCCTTGCAATTGTTTCAGTTCTTATAATTAATATTGTATAATTTCAGTTGAATCTAAAGAATTTCCTGTTGTGTGGACGGCGTTTCCAAAATTAGAGTTCGAGACAAATTTGGCACAAATTGTTTCTGTTTATTTAAAGTGAACAATCAATTTTTTGAAAGAATAAATAAATGGTTTTATTTTAGAAAGCGCGAATCACTAGTAAATGTGTTTACTAAACTTTTTTTTAAAAGGTGATATAACATTTATAAAATAGAAAATAATATAGAAAATAAAGTAAATCAAAACAATTTTTTTAATCATTAATACTTCTACCATAATTCTTAATATAGTAAGTACATTACATAAGCGTAGCCTCTTGGCTTTATTGATTCTGGTGCGCGCACGCTTATTTCTCTTTCGTTGTGTATATTTTGTAAAAGCTTAATCGGTTGATTTCTGTGTTGTTGTGTCTTGGATTCCTCTACTGTTTTTCTTGTTTACGGAGCCATATCCTTACCTTACTGTTTTCTCTTTCTCTCACATACTTTATTAAGTTTGCCTTATATTCACATTTGTTATTTATTATTAATAACTACCTCATTCACTTTTAATTATTTAGTTCCTTTAGTTTTCCTATTCTTCTCTGTCTCATTTCTCGGATCCTCATTGCTTTGACTAAATTCAAAATTTAAAAGAAGTTCAAGCCAAATCCTCCCATCCGCCATAAGACAGTTCAGAAATAGTTGCATTGGTATCTATATTTGGTTAATCCTCTTATTTTTCATTTTGGGTCCTGTAAATTCACGTATTTACACTTCTTTAACATCCTCATACCTGAAAATGGTCAATTTACTGGATCTTGGTAAGAGGCTGTATTATAATGGCAATGATGACATTTATTCAAATGTAACTGTCTCCTCAACTGAAACATCCTCTGATCCCTCCATAAATTCAAATGATATAAGTTCAACTACTCTAATATTCAGCGACTTATCGTCTTCCACTAAAGACAATAATTCAGGCTTCACAACCAGCCTAGACAATACGTCAAGTATTACTCAAGAATCTATTAATCTTCCTATATCTACATCAAAATTACTTTCAGTACCTTCTGCAACAACAGACTATACACAAAGTTCAGATACAGGTTCAAGTGGTGGATATTCCTTTGGTTTAACGTCTACTTCGTCCTTAACCTCTTTTAAAAGTAGTGATGATCTCGGAACTACCGTGACAGACAAAAGTTCATCTGACCTAAGTTCGTCTTTGGATACTGCAACTTCATACATAACGTATTCATCAAGAACTGATACTTCTTCCAGCACGGGTGCATACTCTTCGTCATCTACCATTAATATTGCAACAACAACAACAACACCACCACCATTATCAATTGAAAGTGATAATAATAGTAACACAACAAATTCTTCTGACAACAGCTTGTTTGCAATGCTGT
Organism: Ambrosiozyma ambrosiae; assembly: GCA_003705185.2. Taxonomy (NCBI): domain Eukaryota; kingdom Fungi; phylum Ascomycota; class Pichiomycetes; order Pichiales; family Pichiaceae; genus Ambrosiozyma; species Ambrosiozyma ambrosiae. Next base: position 237,825 of record PPHU02000020.1, read on the forward strand.
TTACCACATCTTCGGGCTCCTCTTTAGATTCAAGCGAATTGATTTCAAGTGTCACAATTCCTACTTCTACCCCAAGAAGCAATAATGATTCCAGTTCCGGGTCTGACACATCTGAATTTTCAACTGGAACTTCAACGCAAGATCTTGAAAGTTCAATCAACTCATCCCCCATAACAAGTGCTTATGCATCTCCTCCAGCTTCTTCCACAAATGCTGTAGATTTCACAACTACAACAGTAGATTCATCTTCAACAGCAGATCCATCTTCAACAGCAGATCCATCTTCAACAGCAGATCCTTCTTCAACATCAACTTTATCAAGTACTCTTGTAACCACCTCTTCAACATCTTCAAATTCTGCTGATAATAACACTTCTTTGACTATATCAGCGACTAGTACACAGTCTTCATTTGTGGATACGACCACTTTTTCATATTCACAAGCTGTTGTTGTCACGGGTTCTCATACTACATATACAACAACTGTTAAACTTTATTCAGACTTCACTTATGGTAATAAAGATATGCTGACTTCTGTGACATTTCCAGCTACGATAACCACTGATGCTAGTGGTCTTCGGAAGTTGATAAATCTTGATTCAAGTACAGGGAAAGCCACTTCAAAACCAAATTCTTCTCATTTAAGTGTGGGTGGAATTGCCGGCGTTGTAGTTGGGTGTGTTGTTGGGGTCTTTTTATGCTCATTGTTGGCTTTTTTTTGTTGGAGAAGAAGAAAAGATAATAAGAGAAGAACTTGTGTCTATGGCGAAGGTGATTTACCACTTGATGTGGAGAAAAACAGAACTACCTCAACAACTTTTAATATTCATGATGATGATGCTGCAGATTCTCCTGATTTTAATAGACACATTTTTTCAGAAAAGTCAATTAATCAAAATCTGCCTACTAACAATCACAAGTCTGTTGATTCAAGCTTATCAGATATGAGAAATATTTTAGCTGCTCAAGCTAATGATTACAGGGACGCTCCACCGTTGGTTCCACCTGCAAGGAAATCAAGGTCAGTCAATCATAATAGCAATGATTTCTATTCCAGCTCAACTCCAGCATTATTGAATCTAAGTAATAATAGTAGCAGGGAAAGAGTTATGCATGTCCTATATGAAAACCAAGAAGAAGAAGAAGAAGATCCAGAATATGAGCGTAATTCAACTCTAGCTGGTTCCAATTCTGAAGGCCATCTGGACCCATTTTCAAGCAACACGCTAACTCCAAGAAAACAAAGGTATTTATCTGCATCTCATCAGTACCAATATTCACAAGGTAGCACAGGCAGCGCCGGAATCTTAGGTTCCAATCCTGCACCTCTGGTACCTTTAGGTTCGCTTCCCATTAGTGGCAGTAGTAGCGATTTGTCAACCAATTCCAATGCTCCATTACCTCCAAAACCAAGAAAGAATAAACATTCATCTCCTCCACCATCATCATCTAATTTTCAATCCTTTGAACCTCCATTCCAAGAAGGTCTAAAAAAACCTGCTCTGATCGCACATCATGGTAGAACAGATAGTGGTGTTGTTGTTGATACATTATCTTCAGTTGTGTTTTCGAATGGTAAAATTAAATCATCAACAAGACCTGAACATCATCATCATCACTACCAGGAATCAATTAATGTTCATCAACGACAAGGACGTCAATTAACTTCATCATTTGCTAACACTAGCAACACCAATAATAGTTCTCTGCAGAATAATGATAATATCTCTGCAAAAATGAATTCACAATCTCAAAGAAGTGGTAATAGTAGCACAAATGGATCGTGTTTCGATGATGGGGATGATATTGATACTGACGATGTTTACAGTTCAAGTTTAGGTTCCGATTCGGATGATGGTTTCTTATCTCATCGTTAGTATCTGTCTAAATACTTTTTCTTTGTTTATCTCAAATTTGCTAGCATTATTTTTTTTTACATCGAGTATTTATCTTTTGGAAATATATGATTGAATGCATATGATATTCTATTCATCATTTTTGATTTTATGTTATTTTAGACTGGTTATTGGTTCTGTTATTTTTGTTAGACCTGGTTTACACTTCTTTTCATCTTTATTTTCCATGTTTTTTGATACAAATCATATTCATTTTTTTTTCGTTTCTTATTTACTTATCTTTTCCGTGCTGAAACTCTTCGCTTGCTTATACTTAACTTTTTATCTTTTGGATCACTATTTTTACAGTTACTTCTATATTATCATTATTACTAAATTTTGATTCTTATTAGACTTGTTATTATTACTAACATTCAAATTCATTTGAAATGATTTACAAATCTCCTTTTTTGCTTCATTTACTCATATGTTTTTATATTAGATGCTTTTTACTTTTTTGCTTCCTTCTCTAGTTCTTCCTTCATACGTCCTTTTATGTGTTTTATTTTCTTTAACTTATTTATATTAATTATCTTGAGCTACGTACTCTGGTCCATTTAAAGTTTTCTTGGTTCTTTAACTTTATTTTCTTGCTGAATGTATCGTTGCCATTGTTGTGACTACTACTTGTTTTAACTTGTTCTGTAGGCTGATCTAGATGTTTACGAGTACCTACATGCGTACCTTCCACCTTCTCTTGATCACAAATTTAGCCTTCTGTTTACTATTGATTACTTTTGTATTTTTATATTTGTATTTAAATTACTTTACTCAGTCTCCTAGCTGGGGTGATCAAAAAGAATCACATATGTCGTATCGACCATATTCTGGCACTATCATTCCATTGCACTCCTTGCTACCTGAGTAACAAACGCATGTTCCCGAAACTCCAATCATCTGTTACAGATACAGCACCAATATGTACAGTTTTTGATATATACCTCAGTAATCACACTCTAGTCCACCAAAACTAGACTGTATTAAACTTAAGAGCATGAACAAACAATCAGATCACATTATGCTGTTTGGAAATTGTCAGAAACATACCTGTCAAAATTGTAAAAAGATTCAGTGGTACAATGCAAAGGTAATGAATAAGCAATGCATGCAGTAGTGGATATGAATTATCCCTTCCTGTAAGCAATTTTCAAATTTCTTTGATAATTACTATTCAAAACCATTTTAAATCACACGACTTGATTAACTAAGCATAAATACAATAATAAAGCAAATCACTATAAAAGTGTCTATTTATAGAACATGATTGTTTCAAGTTTAATTAGGAAGTGCTAGAAAATATACGCTCTACAACACACATACAAAATCTACAACACACATACAAAAAACACATACTAAAACAGGGCTCCACTTTTATGTCAATTTGGAGATTTGATCTTTAACTGCTCGTTAGTGATTTAAGGCTGTGTGCATAGAACAATATTAGTTTCCTACCAGTAATTAGAAACAGGAGGAATTGGCAATTCTTTACTTCCACCAAGAAGGTACTCTGTAGGATGACAAATACTGATGAAAAATACTGATCCTTAAAAGAAATCTTTGCTTAGTGCAGCTGAGAAAGTCATTAATTGAACTAACCTAACTCCAAAACAATTTGAAAAGCATCCCGAAGTTCCTTAAGTAAACAGTTCACCTAGAAATATTATTGTTTGGGGTGATTGTTATGGTAAAGCATTGGGGATTGACGAAATTTTCAAGAATAAAGATTGGTATAATTCCAGTCATTTGGAGTGCAAAGCTAAAGGCAGTCAGGTTTGATACATACGTGCTAATTCTATGAGCTTGGTTGTATGCTTGTTCCTGCAATTCCACAACCTATTTTTGTTTTCTCGTAAACTACAAAACATTTCAAAACTGCTCCTTAAGCAATGAAAATAAGTATATGAACAAAAAATATTAATCAAAGTAAAAGAACCAATAAACTAACCATAAACCATTAAGGTTTGCAAGAGAATAAAGTAAAATAGGACATAAACCAGAAAGGCATGAGCTTGTAAAGAGTAATGAGTAAGTTTAATTAGTATAGGCTTATTTAAAAGTAATAAGACACCTGCCAAAGGAAAGAGTATGCCAAAAGAGATCAAAATAGGAGAGTTGAATCACAACGAGAGGATCAAGAAATCATCACTAAGCACCATGGACGATAAGACAAAACAAAAAGCCAAAATGAAAATAAACATAGTAATGAAAGAATTGAAAAGCGAAATAGAGGCCTGTAAGGAACACCAAGAAAAGAAAGGAGTAAAAACAAATATCCAAACAAAGAGAAAAATTCAAACAAAAAGAACCTTGACAAAATAACTATAAATAAAAAGAGATCGAAAACCTAAATAATATATAAAAATGAACCCAATATGAAGACATAACAATAACAATAGCAATAGCAATAGCAATAGCAATAGCAACAAAATAAACAAAAAATTGAAAAAACACGAAAACGAACCATAACCTGAAAACATAAACCTGTTACAATAAACATTAAAATTTAATGGGATATCATGAGAGTGTAAAAGCAATCAGAATGAATAACAAATGAACAAAACAGGGAAGAAACTATAAAGAGCAATTAATCTAACTTAATAAGCATCTACCACTTCTAGTAGTTTACGTTCAATAACGTAATTGCCCTCTTTATACTTTTCTCTGTCATCGTCAGCAGATATATACTTCCACCCTAAATTAATATCACATTGCAAACAAAATATACTTCTAACTTGATAATTACCAGTTTTAAAATGTTTATATTTTCTAATTGGACTTATTTCACAATTCAAAATCTTTGAAACAAATAAAGCAGGACCCTTATTACCATAAAAATTTTCTGATAAAACAAGCGGAGATAGACAAATATGATTATGACATTTTTGACATCTTAAAATATGAACAGTACATTTATCAGCTTCTTCATCATCCTCATATAAAGTATTAAAATCATAATAGCTGCTTGAAGGAGACCGGAAATGAACGTAGTTGGAAGAGGTGTGGGTAGTCGTTGTTGTAGAGGGTGATGAACTAAGAAAAACTCCTGCGCTGCTTGCAGAAGAAAAAGAGGATCTAGGGCTAAATAGTAAAGAAACTATAGAAGAGGAATTTCTTGATGAATTAGAATATGTTGAATATGATGAAGAGCTTGACTTTGATCTATATGGCTTTTTGGGAGGGAAAACTAAAGGTGAAGGCGTCAGGTAAGAGGAAGCATTGGAGACGGTAGATGAAGAGGAATAATTTAAAGGGCAAGGGTAAGTTGGCTTTGGTCTGTAAGACTCAGTTTCGAAATTATCTGTGTAGACGAGTCCCATGGTAGTCTGTTGGTATAATCAAACCCAAGGAAACTGAAGAGAAGAGAGGATTCAGTAAGAAAGAAGGGTAAAATCACAAGTCAAATAAGAAATTAGAATTAAATATGGAGAGCAGTGTGTGGCGGTAGTGACTTAACAAAAATTGTAATAGAAGTGATCACTGATAACCCAAAACTTGTGGAATACGAGATTCTTGCTAATGATAGTGTAGATACAGAAAGAGAACAATTTGGATTAGATTAAAGGAAGAAATGAAAGTAAACTAATGTCAAAAATGATGTATCACATACTAATTACTAATAAATGAGATCACAGCTAATTTCCTTTAATTAAACGATAACAAGTAATTAGGTAAAGCGTTACTTAGCTGGAGATCTGGACCTTAAATTCCGAGCTCGTTACATTCGAATTAACAAGCGGTTGTTCCGGTAATGTAGCGATCATATTCTATCTCATTAAATCATTCATTCACTTCAACATACTTTAGTGGTTAAGTTGAATTTGACTGAAACAGCTTTAGTTGCTCCTTATCTTTTAGTGAGTGGTACTTTCACTGTGACTTAATGACACGAAATTATAATTAGCAGATAAACTTAATTCGGGCTGTGCAATTTATTTTGCGTACACACGACCTATTTCTTCGTCCAAAATTTTCATCCAGTAACAAATTCAGAATCACAATTAAGTAAACTTAAACATCTACATAGTATAATTAAGCAAATAATTCAGATATTATCATGAGTTTTACAACTAAATCTCTCAGGACTTGCCTGGGTATAATATCTTCTAACCCAGTTCGTCAATATCCGTACCTTTCAAGAAGATTTTTTTCTAATTCAATTTTAGCACTAGATTCAAAAGATTCAACATCAACACCAACTATTTCCCCATCTACTTCCTCTTTATTTGGTGCTATAGATCCTGCCTTTAATACCAATGATCAAAAGATTACAATCCGTAACAAGCGTGAACCGGAAGAAGATTTAGACCTCGATGAAAATGCAATTAACTATGTTGAACCTGAGTATGACGAAAAATTACAAAAGTACTTATCACAAAAACCTTATAAGACGGTCAATGCTTTACTATCTCCATTAAAGAGAAGACTATATTTACAGAATATAAAGGAAAATGGCTTCTATAAAAACAATGAAACTATCACTTTGGCTGATGGCCAAAGTTTTAAGTTAAATTTGTCAAGAGAAGAAATTCAGGCTTTAGAACCTTCTATTTATTTAAGATCCTGGAGAATTAAATCATCTGTCAAGAAAACTAATATTGTCTTAAGAGCAATTAAAGATTTACCTTTGAAGAAAGCTATAACCCAATTACAATTCATGGAGAAGAAAGTTTCAAGAGAATTAACTGAAATGTTATTGAGATCTTTAGAAGATGCCAAGAAGATGGACTATAACGTTGATAACTTATACATAGCCGAAAGTTGGGTTCATACTGATGGTAGTTGGCAAAGAAGATTAGAGTGTAAAGGTAGAGGTAGAGTTGGTATCATCACTCACAGATGGGTTTCAGTTAGAATTTTATTAAAAACAAATCAAACGTTAAAAAGATTAGTTTTTGAAAAACAACAGAGAGCTAATAATAGAAAAGTTGTTAATAAATTAGATAAAGAAAGAATTAGAGGTATTTCTCCAGGTTTCTACAAATGGTAGATAATTCTCATATCATTTTTATCCTTACTTTGTACATAGTTATGTAATGTCTATACATCATCACATCAAACATGCAATTCTAAATTTAACTTTTTTTACAAAGTTCTAATTCTTTATTTTCAATTGTATTATAAGAGAATAAATAAATAATGTAAGAATAAATAAATAGATTAAGAAAAATATCCTTAATCTTGTGAATAAATACTATACTAGTAAATCACCAAATAAAATACAGGCCATAAGCTTATATTCATAAATCTAATCTTCATAACCAGAGACTGCTTTTCTTGTTTTAGGAATTGGATAACCAGACACAGGTAATGGCTTTGAGTCTTCATATAAAAATTTCTTTCTCAAAGGTGTAACAGCAAATAAAAACACAGGTCCCATTAATGCAATAGAGGCACTAAAGAATAAATGGGGTTTGTTATAAGCATGATAACGACACCACTATTTTAATATTTGTATTTGATGTTAGAAGTTAGTAAGTTTATTCTTTATTTATATTGAATAAGGATTGGAAAATAAGGGGAGAGGAGAAGTTTGTTTTATTTCAACAAAAATAGAAAAAAAACATACTCTGATAGGTTCTTTGAAATAAACCGGATAGGTAGACATTTTTTTTAATATGGATTCTAGGATAATAAGCTACTGTAGGGTGGTAAAACAAATCTGTTGAAAATGTCTCTTGAATCACTTTATTGTGAGATTCCCCTCATTTTTTGCTTGGTCCTCGTCGTGCGGCGTGTATTTTGAGTCTGAATAATTGACTAATCTGACTAGCTTTTAAACCTCAATAAGTTATTCAGCCATAACTACTTTCTGAAATAAACAGAATATACTCCAATAAATTAACAATACAAGTATAAAATGTCACCTAACTCAATTTATCAGTTCCCTTCATTTTACTCGACCCAACTTCCATTTTAGCACTCTTTGAACCGAATTGAATAGCCCTTTTAGCTTCATTGGCAACCCAATCCAATTCTAATGATTTAGCTAAAAGTCTCAATCCTCTTTTTCTTATTAGTTCACCAGTTTCTAAATCCAAATACATCTTGAATTCATTGATTGATAATTGCTCTGTAACGAACTTAATAAATTGATGATCTAAAAATGGATATCGTAATTCTTTCGACCAACATGAGATGACTTTATCGTCTCTTGATAGGTTTCTAATGTATAAATTATTTAAATCAGCTTGAAGTTCTTCAATAACCTTAGGCTTCAATTCACTCTCATAATATTCATGGTCACCTTTTGGAACTTCCTTTCTTTTAATTTGATTTGAGTAGGATGTCAGTATTCTTTCATGCCTTGTGTAACCTCCAAATAGTTCATCTGCACCTAATCCACTAAACAGAACCTTGACGTCACTGGTGTATGGAATTCTTTTCAACAATGTTGGATCATTTATACTTGGATCAAATTTAACTTGGTTTCCAATGCCTCTTGAAGCAAAGTAAAATGCAATAGCAATAGATAAATCCATTTCTGTATCATTTGGATAAATTAAATCAATAACTCTAGACTTATGTAATAAATACTCATCATATGCGATATCCGCTTCAATCAATTGAAATTTAACATGGGGATATTTTAAACTTAGATTTATCCAATTCTTTACAGCCAATTTTCTATCTGGTGTATTAGCTGACTTTGTTTTTGTTCTTGAGTTGTCGAATGAGACATTCAATAAATCTATTATTGTTCCTGGAGGTGAGATTTTGGCGGATAGAGCAGCTAATAAAGTACAGTCTATACCACCACTAAATAATAATGCAAATTTAGCTTTGGTTGGATGAACCGGGTGGATAGTTTCTATTCTCGACTTAATCGAATACGTTAAATGTTCTGTGAGTAATTTAACAGCTCTTGATTCTTCTAAAGGTGCTGGATCTGATAGTATGTATTTTGAAGGTAATTTTCCCGGAACCAAATTGAAGTCTAATGATTCAAGTTTATTGGTTTTAATATCATAAATGTATATGACACCATTCAAACATTCTACAAAATCAAATTTATCTTTTGTGGACGAAGAACAACTACTTATCACAATATCAGTTTCAGTTAATTTATAACACAGGGATTTTTTTCCCAGAACATCTTTACCAAAATAAATCTGGGATTCTTCATGATCAATCAACGTATATGCAAATTCACCTTCAATATATCCAATTGTTTTAATAATATCGAATTCAAATTCAATCAATTTGGAATGTAAGAAGTAGACATCATTTATGCCTTGTTTAGTTTCAAGCAACTCTTTATTATACAATTCACCATTAAATTGAATAGTGAATCTATCATCTAATTGTAATGGTTGTTGAGTTAAAGGTGATCTTAATGAAAGAACAGAAGAGAAAAGTTTAAAAGACCCAGAGGCACCTGGTAATTTTCCTATTTTATATGAACAGTAATCTGAACCTCTGGCTAGGATTTTTGAGACAAGGGATTGAAATAGATCCCGCTGATCGTTGCTGGCAGATTCTGGATGTAGTTCACTATTAAGATCATTTTCAATTATTGAAGGTATTTGGTGTATTTCTATGTGCTCATTATCAGTTTCTGAGAATACCTTTGTGTGAGAGTACTGCAGTAGTATTCCACACATGCTTGAACAAATCAGCAAAGGATTTTTTATGGTTACTGTAGTAATAGTTGATGTTCAACCAACCATCTGAAAATTGTAAATCTTTTAAATTGCCGCAAGAATTCCGCATAGCCGCAAAGTACATCATACTCACTTCCGACGCGACTGTGTAATATTCCGCGCGACGGCCCCACTATGGAAGATATAGCTCCGTTCGAGATCGGGTGGTTGTTAATCCTGATGAATCGAATATGTTGAATGGTAGACCACCTTAAGGACCTTTTCTGCTCTGACCTTCACCTTCACTTTTTCTATTTACACCCTCTATTCTTCCAGGTTTGACGTCTGCCAATAGATTATTTTATCTCAACACAATAATTGCAAGAATGGCTTCAAGAATCGCAAAGACCGCATCCTTAGCTTCTTCAGCTTTAAAGACATCATTGAACCAAGCTATTAAGATTAACCATCCAATTCGTACCACTAGATTGGCTTCTACTACTGCAGATGCTACAACAGTCACTGTGAGAGATGCGCTGACTAAGGCTATGGAAGAGGAATTAGACCAGGATCCTGATGTCTTTTTGATTGGTGAAGAAGTTGCTCAATATAACGGTGCTTATAAAATTTCCAGAGGTTTGTTAGATAAGTTTGGTCCTAAGAGAATTATCGATACACCAATCACTGAAATGGGTTTTACCGGTTTATCTGTTGGTGCTGCTTTATCTGGTTTGAAACCAATTGTTGAATTCATGACCTTTAACTTTGCCATGCAATCTATCGATCATATTATCAACTCTGCTGCTAAGACATATTATATGTCAGGTGGTAAGCAACCTTGTAACATTACCTTTAGAGGTCCAAATGGTGCAGCTGCCGGTGTTGCTGCTCAACATTCTCAGGATTATGCCGCTTGGTATGGTTCCATCCCAGGTTTGAAGGTCATTTCTCCTTTCTCCACAGCTGATTACAAAGGTCTCTTGAAGGCCTCTATTAGAGATCCAAATCCAGTTGTCTTTCTAGAAAATGAATTATTATATGGTGAATCTTTTCCAATGACGGAAGAAGAAATGTCTGCCGATTTTGTTCTTCCAATTGGTCAAGCTAAAATTGAATTGGAAGGCACAGATGTTTCTATTATTTCTCATTCCAGAAACTTATTATTTTGTTTAGAAGCTGCTAAGATTGTTAAAGAAAAGTATGGTGTTTCTGCTGAAGTCTTGAACTTGAGAACCATTAAACCATTAGATCTCGATGCCATCTTTGCAACTATTAAAAAGACTAATCACGCTATCACTGTTGAAGCCGCTTTCCCTGGTTTTGGTGTTGGTTCTGAAATTTGTGCTCAAGTTATGGAATCAGAAGCTTTCGATTATTTAGACGCTCCAATGGAAAGAGTCACTGGTTGTGAAGTTCCAACCCCATATGCTAAGAGTTTAGAAGATTTCGCTTTCCCAGATACTCCAACTATCATTAGAGGTATTGAAAAAGTTTTATCATTAGGTGAATGGGCTTAAGTTCAATTTATTTGCTTCACATAGTTTATGTTATAATGATCTATATATATAAAAAAGTTTCCCCAACAATATAATTACAATTCAATGTACCACGACTTATCAAAATAGTTTATAGCTTTTACCTCCTTCGTGTTATGCTACTTGCGTATTATAACCCCTTTTAATTTATATTATGATATGATTAGTCTTTTTTTACCCTCCCCCTCTTTTTCTCTACTCTTTTATCTTCCTATAAAGCTTCATTCCTGTTCTACGAATTATTAAAAAAACTGTACGTAAAATATGATATGACGAAATCGAAAAACACTATACACAAACACGATAAATAAACAATATATTAATTATAATAGTAATACACTAACATAGGTAATCAAACCTCGGCAGATCTCAAGCATCAAATTTCTTACTTTTAGTTTTCTTTTTATCTTTTTTGCTCTTATCTTTTTGCAATTCAATCATCTTTTCATATCTTGCCTGAACTCTTTCTAAACTCATCTTAACATCGTCTTTTTGAAAATGGTTTAAATTATAATATGATGGAGCCAATTCAATTAACCATTCTGGCTTAATGGCAGTCACGGTTCTAATATAGTTCTTAGATGTTAGAACAAACTCATTGTAAATAACCCATTCATCTTGTTGTCCCAAAACAGTTGATGGATGAATCAAAACTTCTTGTGAATCTTTAACTGTAATATAACCTTTACCTGTACTTCTTCTTTTAGCAACTTGCATGAAAAATCCAGCAGTTAAAGCCTTTCTGATATTTGCGTAATAACTTGGAGCATCAAAATCACCAGAGTTTAACTCTAAATCAGAACGTTCCATTAATCTTAATAATTGCCATCTCACATTATCTGCGGATTTTAACGATCTATAGGACAAATAGTTATCTTTACACCATTTATGTAAGCCAAATTCTTGAGCCTCGTCAGATTTAAAGGCATGATAAACGTTCAATAGAGTTAAATGATCACCATCTGGATGAGCAAATAGTTGTTTCTTTTCATCAGCAATTTTTTTAGCTCCGACACCCGATGGTCTAACAAATACATTTGGAACTGATAGCATTGCAACAATTGATAAAATTTCTTCAGAACAACCAAATTCGGGTGATCTAATTAATAAAACAGCCAACATTGGGTCTAATGGGAAGTTTGAAGCTAATCTACCCAGTGCAGTTAATTCACCTTCATCATCAAGACACTTTAAGTAGTTTAGTTCTTCTAATGCTCTCATCATAGTTTCAGGAGCAGGTGGGTCCATAAAATCAAAATGAACTAAATCATCGATCCCTAGCTTCTTCAATTCTAAAACTGTGGAAGCCAAATTGGATCTCAAAATTTCGGGATAACTTTGTTGAATTAATTCTTTGTTGAATGCTTCTTCAGTATACAATCTAAAAGTTTTACCAGGTCTAGTACGACCTGCTCTACCTGCTCTTTGTTGTGCTGATGCCTTTGAAATTGGAGAAACTAATAATGATTCAACTCTGATTCTTGGATTATAAACCTTTTGTTTAGAGAAACCTGGATCAACAACGTAAACAATACCATCAATGGTTAAAGAGGTTTCGGCAATGTTGGTAGAAACAATAACCTTTCTGCCTGGTCTACCATTTGGTGTGAATGCTTCAGGAGCAGGTTCAAAAATCTTTTGCTGTTGATGAGGTGGTAATGAACCATATAATGGGTAAACTTTTAGTGGGCCACATCCCTCTTCTCTAATCATTTGGTCACCTTCTAGTGAAATCTTTCTACAGGCATCTTCAATCTCTTCTTCACCTGTTAAGAATAACAATATATCACCCTTTTCCTCAGTAGCATGGATTTGTAAAACTGTTCTAATTGCTGCATCCAAATAGTCCCGTTGATATTCTGGTGTGTAATAAATCTCAACAGGGTATGTACGACCGGGAACGGCCAACAAAGGAGCATCCATGAAATAAGATTGGAACTTTTCAGCATCTAAAGTAGCTGACATTATAATCAATTTCAAATCAGGTCTTCTAGTTGTAACTTGTTTCAATAAACCCATTAAAATATCAGTAGCTAATGTACGCTCATGAGCTTCATCCAAAATAATACATGAATATTTAGATAAATTAGGATCATCCATAGCTTCTCTTAATAACATACCATCAGTCATATATTTTAAAATGGTTCTATTGGATGTCTTGTTGTCAAATCTAATGAAATAACCAACCTCTTGACCTAACTCAACGTCCAATTCATCGGCAACTCTTGACGCAACAGACATCGCAGCAACTCTTCTAGGTTGGGTACAAGCAACTTGGGTACCTTTTAAATGTGGCATATCATCATATAAAACAAATTGTGGAATTTGAGTAGTTTTACCGGAACCTGTTTCACCAACAAAGACCATGATTTGAGTGGAATGGAAAATTTTCAAAAACTCATCTCTTTGTGCATGAACAGGTAAGTTACGCCTTATCTTCAGAATATCAACATATTTTTGAGTAAACTTATTACCAGTAAATGGATTATAGGTTGCTGACTCTAAGTTTTCAGCATATTCAGTAGTAGTTTTGTGTCTTAAATTAATATTGAACTCACCACCATCGTGAAATTCTAAAGGCTGTTGTGAAAAACGACCATTTGATGATATTTTTTCAACATTTTCGGCAACTTTCTCTGACATGGAGTTATCAAAAGTCTTTGATTTTTTAATTGGTCTTTCTGATTCTGACATTTTGATTCAAGAGATGGGGAAAAAAGCTTGAAAGCGACTAAATATTTATGAATGCTAAATTGTGTTAATGATAACGCACAAAAAAATAAAAAATAAAAATTTTAGAAGTTTTGTGGCAGTGTAGCGAGCTTTACTGCAAAAGAGGATTTAAGGATGGATACAAGAGCTGCCTATTGTGGACCGGAAGGAAACGGTATCATTTATACTAATATACTTAGTAAAAATGAATATTCTTAAAAATATAGAGACAAAAGAACTATCTCATGTAAGTACATTTTATCTGCTTCAAGATATACAGAGTGTGAGCTTCTCTACTAACAGAACGCGTTTTATCTCTTACAGGTTATATCATTCCCCCAAAGCGAGGCACCTTTTTCAATTATAAACAATTACAAATCATTAAAGCTGATAAATGACAATTCTAATATTAATGGATATCTTCAAATTAATTCTGAAGATCAAAAAGAGTGGTCTTGTTTCATACATGATTTATTACTTGAAAAATTCAACACATGGGACAAAGAAAATTACAGAAACAATAAGGAATTAGTAATTATCATTGATTGTGCCTATCAATTAGGAAATAAGGAACTTCAAAAAAGTTTCTTTAACTTGATATATAAAGAGATTTGGTCGATGTCTAGCATATCTTTGGCCGAAGCTTTCTTTAAAAGAATTTTGATCCTTCGGGATTTTGATACGTTAGACGATATCAACTACTTGCTCCAGCATTTATTTCAGGAAATTCCTTTTGAGTATCAGATGTATGAATTAAATACCATATTGATATTCAATACTTCTGTCTTTTATTGGGGATTGAAGAATCAAGGAAATCAAACAACCCTCAATCAGTTTCACAAGAATTGTAGAACTGTTGCCCAGAAACTTCATTGTACAATCATTTCCTTAAGAAATCTTATTAATTGATTAACAATGTATTAACTGTTAATGATTCATACTTTACAATCTTTCTTCTCCTCTAAACAACTCCATAGGTTCCTTTACAAACTTATAATGTATAGGTAAGCTACTACATCCTTGCACCGATTCCACACCACAAAAAATTTTGAACCTTTTGCTCAAGCCATTAATTTTTTTTTTTGACTTTCCTGCTATTCGAAAAAATTCCGAAATATAACATATCGTTAGCCCCTATCAAATTATATAAAATAATTTAAAATGACTGAAGATGACCAAAAGTCCAAGATTTTAGCTCAAGTTGAGTTTTATTTTTCAGACTCTAACCTATTAAATGATAAATTTTTATTCTCAACTCAGCAAGCAAATGAAGGTTGGGTGCCAATTTCAGTTATCTCTCAATTCGAAAGAATGAAGAAATATAGACCTATAGCAACCATTGTGGAAGCCTTGAGAGAATCTAAAGAATTATTGGAAGTTTCTGAAGACGGTGAATTAGTTAAAAGAAAAACACCATTGCCATCTAACCAAAGAGAAATTTTGGTTGCAATTAACAAGAGATCCGTTTTCGTTGAACATTTTCCAGAAGATGTTACTTTAGATGAATTAATTGCCTTTTTCAACAAATATTTTCCAACTAATCAAGTTAGAATGAAGAAAAGAAAAGACAAACCTTTCAAAGGCTCCGTTATTGTTGAATTCAAGACAGAAGAAGATGCTCAAAAGTACTTAGAACTGGAAGAAAAACCAAAGTATGGCGATAAAGAATTAAATTCAATCAGTAAAGTTGCATATGATGAGAGTAAGGCACAGAACTTTGATGCAAGAAGAGGTACTAGAGGTAGAAACTTTAGCAAGAGAGGTCGTGATCACAAGAGAGGAGATTCAAACAGACATGATAGAAAGAGAGAAAAATCCCCAAAGAGATCTGATGAATCAAAGGAGGTCAGAGAAAAGAGGGATGATGAACCAAAGAAAGAAGAAGCTACTGAAAAGAAAGAAGAAGCTACTGAAAAGAAAGAAGAATAAATCTAGTTTAAGTAGTTTTTGTGTTGGATATGTTTAACTGGTGTCTCAGTCACTTGGTTTACCACATGTATAAAATAATATATTTTCTGTTTGTATTTAGTTGAAGCATTGATATATATACATATATATATATGTTTTAGCGTTGTATCTTATAATAATTACAAGAATTGTTTCCAAATAGGTTTGCACTGCCTTGTAGTTAGGTATCCCGACGCGTCTTGAGATTTTGGGCTTTTCAAAATTCAAACATCAACTTGATTAAACAACGCGTTACAACGTGAAGCTTTATCTGAAACATAAAGCACAAAATCTATCTCCTAATATACTAGTATCATGGTTATGTCCATAAAGTCCCAACTTGTGTCCAAGTTTGGCCCTGAGGTTGAAACCCCTGAAATATTGGAAAAGTGTGAAGAGTTGGTTTCACTATTTGGCCTATCACCCGAAGACTTGTTTTTGAAATGGGAATCATTAGTATATAACAGTTCAACCACTTCGGAAGGTGATCTACCTCTAACTTTGAGCAATTTACAGCTATTACAAGAAATAGTTCAAAAGCAATTAACTAAACAAATTCAAAAAACTCCAATGTCAAGTCACGTTAAGAAACAAGTTATCAGGACTACTCCTAGTATGTCTATGTCACACATGCTTCCTTCTACCCCACTATCATCAAATAAGAAAAGGAAATTGGAGGTTCCAAGCTCAAGACAGTCTGCCACTAATAGCTCTCCTCTCTATCACTCATCCCCTATTACAAGTCAAGTTACACCTAATGATGGTAGCTTAAAAAGTACTGACTCTGGGAAAATTTTAGAAACTTTAAATGCTCAAATCCCACAATCAACTCCGGAAACTCAGCCAAAACCAAAATTATTAGCAAACTTCAACCCTCAAAAATATAAATTCAGAACCATGAATCAAAAACTATTAGAAGTCGCTGATTACCTGGATGACCAGATCGATACAACTGCAAAAATTATTTTAGAACACTATGAATTTGAAGCCAATGAGTTTGGTAATCCATGTAATGTGTCCCAAAATGAAATTTTGGCCGTTGGTAGAATTGTTCCAGATTCATCAACTACTGATATTGATGCTACCTTAAATTCAAGTTCCCTATATCTTGAGCCTTCTAGATCAGGAGGTATAGGTAAGAGAATCCCCTTAGATATATCTATGCTAGATGACTATTCCTTTTTTCCTGGTCAAATTGTTTGTTTCAGAGGAATTAACTTAGATGGTAGCTTTTTTAAAGTTTCCAAACAATATGAAATTCCGTTTCTGGGTGCTCCTGTTTCATCGCCTGACGACATAAATACTTACAAAGAGATATTGGGAAATCAGCATCTAAAAATTGTGGTTACATCTGGTCCTTATACTTCAGGTGACGATTTAAATTTTGACTTTTTATCTAATTTTGTTGATAAAATGAACAATGAGGTTAGACCTAATAATATTATAATGTTTGGTCCTTTTTTGGATATCAATCATCCAAGTATAGCTCAAGGTAAACTGAATTTTCCAAATTTAGAAAAACAACCAAAAACATTAGATGAAGTGTTCAAATTTATAATTGCTCCGATACTTAAAAGATTGACTTGCCAAGTGATATTACTACCTTCTACCAGAGACGCTAACTCGAAGCATGCTGCCTACCCTCAGGACTCGTTAGACAGAAAAACTTTGGGTTTGTCCAAAAACATCAAGTGTTTTCCAAACCCAGCTACATTCCAAGTGAATGAAGTGTTTTTTGGATGCTCAAATAATGACATTTATAGAGATTTAAAAGATGTCAATTCCCATTCCAAATCAATTTTGCCTAGATTTGATAGAATTGCTACACATGTATTAGAACAAAGAAGATATTACCCATCATTTCCTGGTGGTTTGAGAAAACGTCAAAAGCTATTACTTGATGGTGCAGCTACTGATGACTATGTAGATGATCATATATCTGGTGCAGATTTACATGTTTCGTACATGGGTTTATCTGAATTTAGTGAAACACTTCCTGATGTGTTGGTTATTCCATCTGAGTTGAAACATTTTGTAAAAATTATTAAAAATGTGGTTGTTATCAATCCGGGCACTTTTATGAAAATGCATTCTAATGGTTCTTATGCTATTATTGAGGTTAAGGAACCGGACTTCAACGATTTGCACAAGGCAGAAGGTAATGATGAACTGTATTTACATAATGTCTGGAAGAGGGCTAGAGTAGATATTGTTCGTACCTGAATCAATACAGTAGTGCTTTTGACATTATGTAGTTTTGTTATTTATGTTTAATAATTAATTGTATTTATTTCTGAATACAAGTCTAAGTAATAACAATATTATATATTCAAATCAAAAGCGCGTATGTAATTGCATAAATATGAACATTCAAACAAAAAGATATAAAGGTAAAACAAATAAAATAAAATAATGTAGTAGAAATAATACAGTAATAATAACCAGTTGAAAATAAGTTGTTTAATCAGATTTCTTAATGGCAGTCTTTTCACTATCTTGTTTAACTGCTAACGTTGAAGAGAGGGAAAAAGCAGTTTTGAGGATACCTGAGACATTATTAACCGACTTGTGTTCAATATCATAGGATTCAATAAATTTAGAGTGAATTTTTCTGACATATTTGCCCTTCTTATCATCATCACTGAAATATTCATCAATAATCCATTCACCAAAGAAAGAACAAACTTGAACAGATACGGTGGCCAATGCAGCAAACGGAATAATTTGATACCATTCGTACTTAACAGAGCTCAAGGAACTTGAAGAAATAATATCACCACCAGTATACATACATGAAATCGCAGTTGAAGAGAAAGCACCAATGAATAGCAAACCCTTCACAAAAAATGGCCATGGATAAGAGGATTCTGTTCTATCTGGAAGAGGAGTTTTGGTAAACTTAAGTAATTTAGCATAATCACCCTTCAATTGAATGATATTAATGATCACAGAAATAACAGGACCAACAGCCCACACGGAGCCAAATAGGATCATGTAACCAAATTGAATAACTAATTGTCTGTATTCACTATCAACATCAAATGCCGGCTTCTTGAAAATATTTCTCACTTCAGTTAATAATTTGGCTTCATCTGATGAGTCCTTCACTTCAATCTTAACAGATTCTTTAGCTCCCATTAATTTTTGAAGAGCAGGTAAAGCTAAAACTCTTGATAAAACTTGTGGTAAAACAAATTCCAAGATTAATGCAACAATTTGGTTAGTTAAGATAAAATATTTATATTGATTGTTTAATCTTAAACTATTAACTGAATAATCAGATCTTTTTAATGATAATTGAGAGATAAAATAACTCTTCTCAACATAACCATCAGCATAAGTAACAATATCTGGTAAGAAAGGATTAATCTTGTAACCAAATGGTAAGTATATAAAAGCAGTAATAAATAAAGCCATATAACTTGCTAAGAAATTAAAAACAAAAGTTTTAATTAAAAATGATTTGTTATGATCAGAACGTGTAGGATTGTTTTCAAATGACAGGAAATTGTTAACGACCAAGGTATAGATAGCAGTGGCAATAGGAACAAGAACAGAAACTAAAATAGTTGGAACGAAAGCTAAAATAAACTTGTAAGGTCCATCATATATTTCGGTCAAAGTGATTTCAAGCAGGAAACAGCCAAATTGACCAGCGACTAAACTGACAGCACCAACCACAGCAATAGGAATAAAAAAGAATTTTTTAGCCAAAACTTGCCAGTTTGGTTCTCTCTTTTCAACTCTTGAAACTTCAACTTTGGAAACATTCTGTAACTTCCACTTTTGAGCTAATTTTGCTTCATTAAAATAAACACTCAAATAAAATATACTACCAAGCAACATATTAATAATTGCAAAAACCAAAGAATATCTACCAAAGAAAAAGTTACAGACCAAACCGACGGCAGCTAAAGTAATAGTGTACACTAAGTAGTTATTTGCAAATTTGAAGTAAAAGGCATACTTCGAGCCGAAAGTGTTTAAAAGGAAAGTAGATTGTTTTTCTTCATGTTCAGAACTGAAAAACTTAACAGAGTTTGATTTTAACTCTGCACTCTCTTTAGCTATATCACCAAGTATACTAACCGGAAGGATATCTGTGACATATTTCCAATTACCTTCGCCAATGGTCAAACCAACACCACCTTCAATTTTAAAACCGGTTAATTTATAGTACACCAATCTCAATCTTTCAGAAAGAATAAGTGTTTCTTGAGGAAAAACACCAAAAATGGCATCAATTTCAGTAGCTTCTTTTATTAAAGATTCAAATGCAAAATCAGCCAATTTTATAAAGATCAACAAGTAATTGGAGTTGCTATCAGGTCTAATCTCAACCAAGAAATTGTTCAAATCCAAGGTTTTAACCAATTTTTGTAAATCGATGTCTGCCTCCTTTGTTAAAGATAAGGTTTTTGCATCAACAGGTAATTCAACTTTTAAAACGTAATCAAAAGTAGACAATCTGCTATTAGTACCAGATGGAGATGAAACTGCAGGCAGCTTCTCAGACTGTAAGTTTGCTAACGGGCGTTGCTTTAAACTTGATTCAGACATAGTTATTCAATGTGCTTAACCAATTGACGTACTGTTGTTAAAGTGGAAAAAAGAACCTGTGGGAAAATCTGGAAAACTTCAACTTGGAATTTGCCTCTCCCCCTTAAACAAACCAACCACACGCCAGTTACATGGTAATGCAACTGTTGTTTACGATCGCTCAAATTTCAGATGATATGCCGTAATGCCGCAGAGACACATATCCGATGTACCTCACCACATATGCTGATTTGGTAATATTTCTTGGATTGGAAGTAATTAACTAATTTAATAATACATAGTAAATATAATACACATAAAAGATTCAAAGAACAAATCAACAAACATAATGAGAAATTATAAATTT